>CAHIKZ030000309.1:622500-675000 GCA_903632075.3 Acanthosepion pharaonis | reverse complement strand
TCAGTTCTTTAAGGACGAATAGGAGCTCGATTTTCTTGTCTTAAGATCCCTACAAAATCTAGTGAACAAATCAAATGGTATAAATATTTCTCCCAATGTAACACGCTGTGACATTTAAAATTTCTTACGCACATCCTGAGGAAAGAAAGCTTGGAAAATGTAATACGCATACGTCATATCGAAGCAAAGACTGGGAGAATGAAACAATGAGTAACCTACCTAATGGATGGCAGAACAAGGACAAAGAGTGATGACAAAGAGTCAGTTGCGGAGATGCGATTTTATCGACAATTCCTTAGGCCCCCAACGCTGCATCAGAAAGTGATGAATGTCGGACAATTTTCTTCAGTGACACCATACTACCTGTCTTCGAGACGTTTTCCGTCTTACGAAGGTCGGCTGAAAAATTACTAGGATGCCTATGTAGGAGTGATGCTCGTGCTGTGAAATCTTGCATGCATTAATTTCAACTCATCGTACTAATAACTGCATCGTTTCCTCCCAGGGATACTGATATCTAACTCTATAAAGATGACTTCGACAGTAAATCGTCGCTACTTCTCATGAAAATGTCCTATATTCGGCATTGTGGGTATAACAAGTACCCTCAGAAAAGGGTTTAACCTCCAAGAACAGTCATGCTGACATAATTGCAACATTAGCGTATGTTGCTCCAGCTTTATCAACAGTGGAAAAGTGAGCAGTTGAATTTAGGAGGGAAAGAATGCGTTTTGAAGATGACCCATATTATAGCCGTCCTGCGACTCCCACCATCAAAGAGAACATCGATCATTTTCACCACATGGTGATGAATGACAAGCGACTGAGTATAAATCATATAGCCAACCCTATTAGCATATCCCGTGAGAGAGTTAAGAATATTCCGCACAATGTACTTGACATGACCAAGGTTTCTACGCGACGAATACTATGTCTTCTGACACCTGAACAAAAAACGTATTAGACTGATGACATCAGTGGAAAATATGATCTTGTATGAGGCAGATCAAGTTGGTTTTCTTGAATGTTTCCTAATCTAGAACGAGTATTGCATTCACCATTTTGAGCCATTGACAAAGAGAGACAATCTATATAATGGAAACACCCCTCCACGTCTACTCCAAAAAGGGCAATGTTGTCTCTTCTGCAGGGAAACTGCTAGACTGTCTTTTGGGATGCAAAAGAAATTGTGTCTATTGATTATCTTCAAAGGAGCCACATTATTAGTGGAGAGTAAGAGGGCCACATCAACAGTGGAGAGTAAGGCGGCCAAATAATCAATGGAGAGCAATATGACAAGTTGCTGAGGGAGTTGCGAAAGGCTATCGATCCCAAACGTCAAATTTTTATACCTTATGCAGAATAAAAAAGTCCACCAATAAAAATGATTAAATGACGACGTTCACGTACACACAGACACACACACACTTTATTTATTTTGGTTTATTTTGTTTTACGGTATATCAACCTCAATGGGTTATTTAATGCCGACAATATTTTTAGGATAGATTCTTATGAATAGAATATGTATTCTTTGGTTTAGATTGGTTTGGTTTATTTTGTCTTACGGCATATCAACCTCAATGGCTTATTTAATGTTGACATTTTTTTTTTATTATTACTGGTAATATTTTGTTTTGTCAAAAATCTATTTCTGGTAATACTTTTCCTTCAAAATTGTATTGCTTGTAATAATTTTTTTCAAAAAAGTATTTCTGGTAATAGTTAACTATTTGCCCATAGCTGGGACCCTAACAGGTGCTACCACCCCGGGTCAAGGTGGACCTGGGAACACCAGCAATTAAGAGGTGGTTCCACGCTCCTCAAAACCTCCTGATCAGAGGTCTTGCCGCTGGATATAGTTTAACGTCTTACCCAGGACGACACACACACACACACACACACACACACACAAACACATATATATATATATATATATATATATATATATATATATATATATATGAAATGCAGAGATATCTTTTAGTATTCGAATGCTGTCATCCACACATATTTCGACATCATGGAATTAAATTTTCCAATTATAAAGCTTATAAAATTTCAATAAATATTGGGTTAGACATCGGGCAATATATCCTAGAATTATTCAACTCATTAAATTAGAATCTAAGAATGGATTTAAAGTGAAATATATTAGCAAAAAATATTAAATGTAACGTAATTTTTTCCTTTCAGTTTCTTTCTTGTACTTTGAAAGTCGTTCACATAATGCATTGATTCTCATTATACACAATTTTAAAAAGCAATTAATTTTGTATGTTGATAAGTACTTGGATTGGTTATTTAAATGGTTGCTTAGTTTTTTAATAAATTAGTTTTTAAATAGAAAATAAATGCATTTCGGATATATTAATCTTCGTGCCCGAAAAGAAAAAATAGGTTTGTCACAAGTACTGTTTTTACTGTTGACACTGCTAACATTTTCATTTTTTACATTTGTTTTACGTTCATCGGATTATTGTTATATTCACGGCGTTTCGGCCGTTTTACGTTCCGGCCTTCTTCAGGTGATTGGAATTTCGAACTGACCCATTTATTTAGTCCACCGAGGTAGATTGTTCTGGCTCTACGTGCCATGCCTCTTCCGGGTGTCTCTGTTATCTCCCTTTATCTCAACTCTCCAGGTCTTTGTTCACCACTGCAGTAGCCAGGTATTGAACTCAGCACTCTTTGGATCATGTCACTGGATCCAACCAACGCTTTTATCCACTGGGCCATCTGAACAAAAACTTGGAGAGTTTAGTTGAAAGTAGATAACTGAGACATCCGGAAGCGGTATGGCCCGTGGAATTAGAACAATCTACCGCGGTGGACGAAATAAAGGGTTCAAATCGAAATTCCAACCACCTAAAAAGGCCGGAGCGTACAACGGCCGAAACGTCGTAAATATGATAATAAAGATGAGGACAACAGTCCGAACAATGCAAATAATGTAAATAATTACAATATCTCAGCTCATGAATACAGACAGACACTGCTGTTATTTTAAGCTACTGTTACTTCCTCGGCAATGTTTATTTACAAGATTATAAAAATACGTGGATCAAGTACAATGCGATACTTATTATTTAACATTTTATAAAGAAATTCATTTGAAAAGAAATCATTCTATTCAAAAATTCGGAAAAACCTACAGATTGTATTCTTTGGAATGATTGGCGAATCGGAGAATCGTCAGTTCTATTCGAACATTATAAAATGGTAAATAATAAAGATTTCATTATATTTGGTTCACATACTATTTACATTATTCGGACTATTGTCCTCATCTTTGTTGCCATATTTATCACAACGTTTCGGCCGTTGTATGCTCCGGCCTTCTTCAGTATCTGTCTATATTTATGAGATGAGGTATTATGTACATTATTTACATTATTCGTACTATTGTCCTCATCTTTGTTAAAGTAATTATCCCAACGTTTCAGCCGTTGTACGATCCGGCCTTCTTCAGCTGGTTGAAATGTCGAACTGAACCCTTTATTTCGCTCGCTGGGCTAGACTGTTCCACGTGCCATGTCTAATGGATGTCAGTTATCAGTTATCTCTCTCCAAGTTCTCCACTGCCTTAACCAGCGCCTTTATCCCCTGTGCCATTAAGGACATCTGTATATGAAAAAAAAAAAAAGGAATGAATGAGGATCAAAGAGAAAAAAATCAGAAGGGAAAAAGAGAAGAAATAGAAAATGAAAAGAATTAAAAATGAAGGGAAAGATTGATTAATTTTTTTTACGGCTTACCAACCCATTTAAGATTAATGATTCACTGATACAAGTCATTCTAATTAAGCCAGAGGTGAGGAAGAAGAGGTTGATACATACCTTTCCGAACATATTTACGCATATGTAAATATAATGAACCCGACTTGGTATTGGAACTCGACGATTGCAATGACGCTTGGATTTTCAATTCTGAGCCGTTATCCATTACACCAGCCGCACACCCATCTAATGCTCAATATGTCTAACCTACGATGATCGGACAATAATCGGTGTTTCAACGTAATTTAGACGGAAACACACACACACGTACATATAAATCTCATAAATAAACAATTTATACAAAGAATTAATTAGAAATGTTAATTTGATTAATGGTGAAATCACTTCGCTAACAATGTTTAATGAGACATTAACTTACTATCAATTTCTTGAGTAATAAGATCCTTACATTCGAGTTGTTGTCGGATGGAAAACACATGCCAAATATTTTCAACAATTTCAAATTGTCATTAATCACATTAACATTGCTAATTAATTCTTTGTATAAATTTTTTCTATATTATATAAAATATAAACTGCACACTCAATCTAATATATATATATATATATATATATATAGAGAGAGAATATGAATAAAGACAAAAAGGAAACGAAAAAAGGAATTATCAAGGTAAATGCAAGGATTTTATTTTGCAACGTGTATTTATAAACAGAAATAAAAATATATTTTTTTTTAATTTAAAAACGTTCTGCAATATTTTAAATTTGTATAATTAAAGTAAACTATGGGAGACGCTAAGTGATGTAATTTAATGCCTAATTAACGAAAGTGAGTAAATGTTAATGTTGTTGCTGAATTCCTTTTTTCTTATTTATATATATTTATTATCTATTAATGTAACGTTTATTAGTTTATTTTAATTTGATAAATTACGTATGTATTTCTTTTAGATAATAGTTCTTGAGTTAACAGTTTTCTTTTAATTTTTTTAAAATATTTTTACTTATATAATTTGGCTTTGGAACAGAGTTTTTCTTTTAAAAACTATCTGAAAAAAAAATCCAGGACGTAAGTTAACATATTAGGAAGAATTGGTTATTGCACTCTCAAGAACTTTTCGACTCTTTCTCATTTTTCTTGACATCAAAGTCGTAATTGAATTTATTTCTTTGTATAACTAATGCATTTTTATAAATTGTTTACACCTTAAATATAGAGAACGAGTAGTTTTTTTTTTTTTTTATTGCTCTTTTTTTTAACTTTCGTGTGACAGACATCCGGATTCCAACTATAAGCTCTCGCGTAAGCCTAACGATCCTCGCTTTTATTTATTTATTTATTTATTAAACCTTCGGACTTTAGACTATCTTCTGCGAAGGGCTTTTACCTTCAGCGTCCGAGGTACGTAAATGTGATAAGAATTTAGAAAAAATAAGATTATTTTATCTTTTATTCGACACCTTAAATCGGCATAATCTTTCTTCGTATACTCAACTGGTCTCCCTGTAGCTTGTTTACATCTATGTTGCGCGCAATTTTTAATTTCTTTTAAAAATCACCATTCTTTATGATCCCTTCACATAAAGTCACTCGTAAAAGATATTAAGGAACCCGAACTGGGTAATATTTCTAATACGTTACAATACGCGTGCTAGAAAAATAAAAAATATATGCGCAACGTACCGTGCCCCTCCCTAAGTTTTAATTACGGTTTAATTAGACTATATCAGTTGGAATGGCGACGAAAAGCGAAATTAAAGTTAAACCTTTAAGAAAGAATTGTTTTAAATCTTTCCCTCTGTTCGATATTTAAATTTAACTTCAAATGAATTATTCCTTTAATGTTTAATCGTGTGTAACTACAATAGTTATTACCTGATACTTTAGGTGGTTTGATTTGTCGAGATTAAAAAACGGAGGGACGGACGGACGGACGAACATAACGCTTTATTTATATAGATTCTTCATTTATCTAAATTTTGTATGGAGTCCTTTTAATTGCCAACTTTTTTATCAGTGGAGTTTGCCAACTATGATTGTGTCTCTTATAGAGATTTTTCAAGCGCAGCTTAGATGTGGCACAAGGCCAAAAGTATGGGGCAGCCAGTGAGGATCGAACTCACTACTCAGTCGTAATTGTTCTAGCAAGACAAGCTTGCTAACCATTACACCACTCCGAAGTGCCTTAATCGTGTCTCTTATATGTATATGTATGTATGTGTGTGTGATAAAATATAGTTTTAAGGTATGTTATATATATATATATGGGTTAAAGTGCTTACTATCAGGGATAGAGCTTATGTAAATATAAAAGAAGACATTGGCGTCAGCACCCAGAAGCGACCGTGTGTTTCATGCTAAACGCAATCGTCAGGCTAATACACAAAAATAAATTCAATTATGACTGTGAAATCTGAGAAGAGTCGGAAAGTTCTGATAATGGCGTTGAGCTGAAACAAACTGTTGCCTTCAGTGTCCACACACATACATATATATCAGGTTACATTAAGGTTCCGTTTAGGATACAGGTTCGATTCCTGTTGCAAGACACATTATCTATGAAAATTTCTCGGACGTTCAGGCCGGTAAATGTTCTTTATAATGTTTATTTTAAACAGAAAATTTGCTCAAATATGTGTGTCTGGATAAATAATGTATAACAATAAAATATATTAAAACGCAGGCCCCTCAACACACACACATAGTGTCTTAAGCGTGTGGGAAGTTTGTTCGAAATCTTAACTGTATCATGTTTGTTCTCTGAGATCAGTTGGGAAGAAAATGTCATAAGTGTACTCTCCCTGAATCATGTGCATTAACAAAAAATGTGATTATGTTAAAATATATATATATATATATATATATATATATATATTTGTTACAGAAAAATGCTTCTTTCATCATTAAAGACACATATACACACACACACAAACACATATATATATATATATAATATGTGTGATATTTTTTAAAAATCGTTCCAAACTAGTTCACCTCTTTGCTCCAGAATTGACCACTGGCCATTATCTATGGTCAGTGCACAACTCATGGCATCCATATCTAATCATTGCACTGGCTCAAGCTGTTCCCCTGTGGTCTTGAGAGAAGGTCAGTTGGCACAGTTACAATCTAATCTATCTACTCCTGTTTGCACATTGACCAACCACAGAAGGCGTCAAGAACAGGGTGATGGAATAGGTTGTGTTCAGGTCTGACGTACAAGGAGTCTACGAGAATAAACACACGCGGCTGATGTTACAAGTGCATTAAATAAGAAATAAGAACAGAGACAGCGAGAGAGAGAAATTAAAGGTACGATCCAAAAATTCCCTTCCTTTCTGCTGTGAGAGTTCTAAATTAATCAGAACATTTTTCTTACCAATGACTATCAAGAGAGAAAGGCTAAGACTCTTCGAATTCAAAACGAGGCTCAGCCTGTTCTAAATAGTAAAAAACAGCTTTAAATAAGCTTAATTATTTATGCGATTTAAGTTTATAACTCTTTGTCCACGTACATATTTCAGTCAAGAGACAAGATTTGTCCAGAAATAATAGCCCACCTCGGTCAAGAAGACTTAGATCCGCTTCATAGCCCCTTAGAAACTCATATACTTATCTCAAAATAATATATATATATATATATATTCAAAATCATTAAAAAAATTAGGAATGATATCAGTGAATCTTTATCCTTTTGCAAGGATTCTAGAATTGGGGAAACCCAGAAAATTGCGTGGCTTTGGTGTGCTGACAGACCTTGGTTATATAATAGTTTACAACTAATATATATATATATATATATATATATATATATATATATATATATATATATATATATAACTGGTGATACTCGCATTTTTGTTTTTGTCACGTGCTTGTGTTTGGTTTTAGCTATAAATTCTGTTCTATAATTTTCCTTTTCATCCAGCATCACCCTGACGATCCGTTTAGATGAAACCTAGGTGGGATTGTCTGGCTCCTTAGGATTACATCTTTATATATATATATATATATATATATATATATATATATATATGACAATAGGAAAACTGTATTATTAGCCGACGCGTTTCGTCCAATTTGAAGTTTTTCACGGTAAAATTGAAATTAATTTATTGAAAACAAAGTAAATGTTAACAACAAATAAAATGTTTTTAGCTACTAGAATAATTTAGAAAACGCTATTGTATTCATATTGTCAACTGAATCAAGTACTTTCACGTGTATAAATATTATTTTTTATTGTGTTGATGGATTCAACCATTTTCATTTGATTTCTTGATATAGTTGTTGTGTTCGTTAGCTTAGGAGAGAAGTAATTCTGTTAGGAAAGATGATATTGGGGAAAAAAGCTGGGCGTAGATTAATATTTAGATAATATTCAATAGCGCACATTGAAAAAGTCCACACTGGACGAAACTCTTTATACATATTGTTTTTTCTATAGGTAAACTCTGAAAAATTTTTCATATATATATATATATAAGTGGTCATATGCTTTATTCCTAATATTGAACACATTTCATGGCGTGAGGATTGCGTTTAGCATGAAAAAGACTGTCGCTTCTAGGTGTTGGCCTCAATGTCCATTTTTATATTTCCATACGTTCTATCCCTGATATTGAGCACTTTAAATCATAAGTATAGCATATCTTAAAACTATATTTTAACATATATCTTTATAAATATTTTAGAAGTCAAGTAATTTACCTGCTAACAAGGCTGCCTTCTTGTGTTTTCTTAGAAAAGCAAGCCACCTAGGTTGGTCCATTTTGCTAGAATAGACCTGCCCAATACATTTGCATGAGTGGTCTCAGCCGGTGGAATATAATTTTTATCACAAGTTATCTACTATCACCTGAGGAAGTACACTCTTAGTACTGAAACATGAAAGTTTTTGTGTAGCGATGTAAAATGATTTTATTGTAATTTATCATAATTAAAATATTATAATAATATATATAAATACTAGCTAATAGCAATAAAATGCTACTAATTTAAGAACAAGAATATGAAAGATATTTAATAAATGAAATTGAAACACAAACACACACACATACACAACACGAATAGACACGTGAAGAGGGGATACTTTAAAAACTGACATGACAGACGAAGACGCGATATTAACCAAAACTATAAAGCTGCAGTAACACAACATTCAAAAATGTTTTCAATAATGTCTTATAGAAGCTGAATCTAATTGGGTGTGTGCGGTGTTCGGAAAATAAAACATGTCGATAACACTAAAAAGATACACACAACACACACACACACACAAGTAAATTGCAAAAAATAAATTCATCCTTGATAATGGCTAAAAGTATAGCCAAAAGCGCTCGGAATTATAGAATATTTGGACAGTTTCTAAACAAAGAAAACACTGGTTCGTACACAAGAAAAATGAAATAAAACAGCTTAATTGTAGTACCTTGTCTGTCGTCGTTAATAAAACTATATATATATATATATATATATATATAAGAGAGAGAGAGTATTATAAGCTAAAGTAATCGAGACGGAAATATAAATATACGTGCATAGTTCAATAATTATCTTTCTCGTCATTTGTACAGTATGATTAATGGTAAGCTTTGCTGTTTTTGAATCGCGTATAATGTTAAAATGTAACTGAGGAATCCAGACTTCTATTATGAATCATGAGAGCATCTCGGTCGTGTGAAAAGTTCAAGTGCTAGGTCACAATAGAATCTATGGATTTAGAAGCTGGATTGAGGACGCCTGTCAGGAACATTCTCAAAAGGAATTCTTTCTCTAACAATGTCACCAGACTGTCTTCATTTCTCGATATTCAACCAAATTATAACTTTTCTCAGGATTGTTAATAATATCGTATCCCAAGGCAGTACAGAGACACATTGTCGGATCATTGGCAAGAGGTTTTCACATATATGTTTCTTTTTCTTTTTTTTAAATGCGTTCATCTCTGTGTAGATAAGTGTGCAAATCATATAATCGTAGTTATATCATTATGCCCGGAATCTCATGTTAGCAACAAAAGCATTTATTGCACACGACAAAAACTTATTTTTGAATAAATAATCCTTCGTTGTCAGTGACCTTAATTGTAAAATCTATTAATATATTAATTGTATAAATATACTGGCAAGGGAAAAATTAAGATCAAAATTTGTGTAAAAGGATACTGACTTTTTGGTCTTCCCGTGATAGTGTTTCATTATTGAACGCACACTTTAGGCCATAAGTACGCGTTTAAACATGAAATAATCACCGATTGGTGTTATCTCAGGTCCCACTTTTATATTTACAATAATCAGAACCTTAACCAATAAATATAACATAACTTAAAACTATATATATATATATATATATATATATATATATATATATATATATAAAAGTTAGTAAGTAAAGATTTTTAGATATCCCACATGGGTAAAATAGACGAATAAGAAGTTGAAATTCAATTGAAGTATTTGAGTATGTTTATTTAGAGTAATTTCAGCGGTTTCACAATTCTATGATTTACCAAAGTTAAATTGAGATGGAAAGAAATGTGGTGAAACATCAACAACTTAATGTAACATTTGAAAATCATAGAACTTTGAAGGTGGTAAAGCTACTCCAGATAAATAAATATATATATATATATATATATATATATATATATATATATATATATATATATAGTTGAATGGTTTGTGACCCTGGGTTTCCATTCAACGATATATGTTAGCACTATCACTGATATTAAACGCTTTCCAATAAGCAATGCATATATATATATATATATAGAGAGAGAGAGAGAGATAACTAGACTCGTTTCGAAAAACCCTCGAATTTTTTATTTGCTAATCAATCTCGAGGGAAAAAAAGGTTTTAAAAAAAGAAAGAACTACAAACATGAACTTCTGCCGACAAAAAAATCGCACAGATGCAGGTCTGAAGCCCAAAGAAAAAACCCCGATACGAGTAACAACTAACTAACAAAAGAGCTCAATACAACCGTAGAGTAGACCTAGATACACCTAGTGAGCCAGACAAACCTACCTAGGTTTCACCTAAACGGATCGTCAGGGAAATCGTCTATATATATATATATATATATATATATATAGATATGTTATTCTCTACATAGAACGTTTGCAAATACTTGCGATACCTTGCCCGCGTCAGCCGCCAACCAGGGGAGGTAATACAGTTTCAATGACTAAGGCCGTACTGCCAACCCTGGCAGCTTTTGCAACCGGGCAGGATATTGTTTTTGTATACGTGTCAGTCTCTTGCCATTTCTTTTACAACTGCAGCTGAAAGGTTTAACATTGTATTAAAATACACAACACATTCGTAACGACCGTTATTAATGATATGGAATAAAACGTAAGCAGATGTGTTTCACGTCGGAAGTAGCATTGCGTTGCGAGCATGGTCTTATTTAAATTCCTTTATTTTAATCTTGAGCAGAACCAGCTCAATGCCCGTTGTGCTGTGGTCTGGAGACGCTATGAACCAAGCTTCAGGCCCCGACCAGTGATGACCACCTTCAATATAGTTCCACAAGCGAGAAGTGTAAGAGAAGAAACTCTTAGCATAGAACGTACGGTTACATCTAACCATTTCATCTATAAAATGATGAGATCTTTCCGCCAATGTAGTGCTGCTCAAAAAGCCATAAAGTCTGCGTACGAAAGAGGAAAGTTCATCCGTATTTTTATCATGAATGTATTTATATAAAATGTATAGGGAAGCTACCTTTTGGCACTGGGAATGTGAATGAAGCCTAGATGCCAGGTTAGGACCAGTATAATTGCCGATTCTTTGTATTTTATCAACAATAAATAAAACACCAGGTGTGGTAAGAATATTCAGTGCATGGTCGAAAAGTAGATTTATAAATATATAAGATAGATTTTGGCGAGAAAAATTGTCTAGCACGACACAGTGAACCAACTTTCCTAGCAGCAGACCTTTTTGATCGTATATTTTACAGGACAGACCAAGTTAAACGACACCGCTAATATATAGTAAAAAAAAAATTATATATCGTATTGTGAGCAAAAGTTTTTCTCATCTGAGTCCATCCTTCAAATCTATAAATCAGCCATTCGCCCTTGCATGGAATATTGCTGTCATATATTCACTGGGGCTCCCGCTGTACGTCTCGAGGACCACGACAAAATCCAGAGACGAATATGCAAGATGATAGGCCCTGATCTGGCATCTAGTTTCCAATCGCTTTCCCACACACGTACCGTGGCTTCCCTCTGTCTCTTCTGCAAGTATTTTCACGGCAGCTGTTCCGACGAGCTACTTTCGCTGGTTCACAGACTCTATGAATTTAAGCGTATTACCAGGCTGGGATCTCAGTCCCACCCTTTCATTGTCAAAGCGGTTAAATATAACCGTCTCTTCTACTCAAACAGGTTCTTCTCTCGCACTTCCCGTCTGTGGAATTTCCTTCCTTTTACTTGTTTCCCCGATGCCTATATTCTTCAAATATTCAATCGATATCTGACACCATGAGCTTGTTCACCGTCCTTCACTGTATCATTTCCTCAAACATGCCTCTTTACTCTTCTCAATCCTCTGTAAACCCTTGCGTACTAGTACTAGTTTACACACACACACACACACACACACACACATATATATATATATATATATATATAATGAAATGGACAAAGTCCGACATTTATTTAAGTCATTTTTTTATGTTTATACATATTATGTTTAAGCATTTACTTAAATATGTGTATCTATGAAAAGAATGTATAAACATAAAATGTCTTATATATATATATATATATATATATATATATGTGTGTGTGTGTGTGTGTATTAAGTGAACATTGAAGTCGACATTTAGAGGTGACAGTCTGTTTCATGCTAGACGCAATCTTCAGGCCACCTGAAAATTAAGATGGCCTGAGGATTGCGTCTATCATGAAACAGACTGTCGCCTCTAAGTGTTAACTTCAATGTTTACTTTTATATTTAGACACGCTCTATCTCTGATATTGAGCACTTTATCACATAAATATAGCACACCTTAAGACTATATTTCTTCATATATATATATGCTGGTTTGTAAAGATAACTTGACGCTTGTTAGTTTAAAGCTCAAACTGTGTGACCAACTAAAGCTGGTATGGACGTATAAATACGTCCACAGCAGCGGTAATGTTAAGGTCTCTTAAGACTTTTAAAATGTTTTTTCAATATTATTATTTTGATTGGGATCTTTTACTAAGCACCTGTTATTTGTGACCATTAATGAGCACCACCTTGTAGTCTTCATTTCAAAACCCTTACTGTGGTCAGCTAAAGATACTACAAACTGTAGAGAATCCGAAATCTGTGGGTAAATTCTTTGGTCATACTCTCTGCCCAGCCAACGCCCATTCTCTCCCACTGACCATTCAACGCCTTTTCCTGCAGAACAAATCGCCAGCCTCTGGCAGCTTTCAATCTGCATCAGTGATGGAACACCGAATACTGTTTTATCACACCGTTAGTGTTATCCTCTTCTTGTCTCATCTTCATCTTTTGTTGTCCCACCCTGACCAGTCCACAAAGCCATACAATGTGTTTGACTGACCACAAAATCTGTCTATACCACTGTTATCCAAAAACAATTTCAACCTGTCTCCAGGGGCTTGAATCGTTTCTTTGGGTTTGTGTTGGGTCTTCGGAACTGGGGGAGAGAATGATATTCTCCAAGATGCTGAAAGGCATTAGGAAAAAGAATATTATGCATTTCTCGCTTATATCTACATTACACGCAATGACATTCCCGGCATTCCGTTTGGTCATCCATGTGTGATCTGCTATTTCAAAGTGCGGTTTTTCCAGTTAGATAAAGAGAGCGAGTGAGAGGATTGGACGAGGTCGGAGATTCAGGGATAGAGAGGGAAAACAAATTAAATGAAAGGAAAGCTGAAAGAAACGTCATGGGGGAGAGGATGAAAGTGTGTAAACGATCAGAATGTCCTTATGAATAAGAAGAAAGTCTGTGTATTAAATTAGAGGAAGTGAGATTGAAATTAGATACTGCAAAATGGAAGGCGAAAAAAATATATAGAGAGAGAACTTAGTAAAAAAAAACGAGAGAGAAATTTTAAGGAGAAAAACAAGTCTGTTTTAATGTTTATTTAACTCGGACGTGTTAACCCATATCATCCAGACTTCGATTAAACTAGCGCTTTTTTTTTACCAAATTTTATGACCATTTTGTTTAAAGTTTTTATTATAAGGTTATGACTTTTTGAAACCCTATATTCCTGTGTCCTAAAATAATGAACTTTTTTTGAAAAGTAATGAAAAAGGCATTATATTCTTTTAGTTTCTATCTATATCTCTGAGATGAGGTATTATGATTACTTGCATTATTTACATTGTTCGGGCTGTTATCCTCATCTTCATTGCCATATTCACAACATTTCAGCCGTTGTACAATCCGGCGTTCTTCAGGTGATTGGAATTTCGAACCGAACCCTTTATTTCGTCTACCGGTGTAGATTGTTCTAGTTCCACGTGTCGTGCCTCTTCCGGATGTCTCAGTTACTTCCCTTTAAATCAACTCTCCAAGTTTTTGGTATTGATCTCACAGCTCTTTGGGTCTAGTCACTGGATCTAACCAACGTCTTTATCCACTCGGCCATGTCTCCTTGTTTCAGTTCTTGAAAAAAATATGACCCCAAACTCAAAATTCAATTTTCAATTTGATAATGATGTAATTAGATAATGTCTATGTAATTTTATCGCATTTAGGAGTCTATGGCTATAGCATAATTAGCCTTACTAATAAACAAAATTTGCCAACTTGTAGAAGCTTTATTTTTCAATTTCCTAATTGGATAGTACTTACATAATTAGCAAACTGAAAATAAAGCTCCTGCAAGTGTGCAGTCTTTGTTTATTTGTAAGATTTTATGTTATTCTATAGCTGTAAATTGTTAAAAGCGTTAGAAAATATATAAATGGATAGTTCTTATGTATTTGCTGACGCATTTAACAGTTTATAGCTATAGCATAACATACAAATAAAAACTGCAAACTTATCCGATGTATGCAACTTGTTACTAATAGCGACACAAGCAAACTAATGAATGTGTCTCCTGGTTTCATGGCATTGAAGATATAAGTAGGCATGCTTTCATCAAGTACAACATTAAAGACTTCTAACCTACCATATCGGAGAAAAACCTGCTTGAAGAACTGGATTATACAGGAGATTTTGTCGGAATCCCACTTGAACATATTGATATGTTTGCATTATAGCAAATCCATTTTATACCACAATGGCGATGCTTGGGTGAAGAAGAAAATCAAGGATGTATTTGATGTCCCACGAGGATCTTTTGATAGAGCTAAAGTTTCGGAGCTTATGGGGCTGTTTAGATTAAATAAAAACAACAAAATTGTCCGTATTAATAATCACAGCCTCTACAGGGATGATGGTTTAATTACTATACTTGACAACAGAAAGACTAACGAGGATATTACAAAAAAGCTTTTCAAGTTTTTCCACGACTCTAAATTCGAAAAGAAAGATCGAAATAAACAAAAGGATTATACAATGTTTAGATGTTAAATTTGACTTTTCTGTCTGTACATATATGAAGCCGAATACGATAGGAAAATATATAACTACCAAATCCATCCATCTTCTAAGCTTTATTAAGCACATCCTGAAAAGTATCGAGTGCAGACCTTCAAGAATTCCTCGTCTAAAGAGTAAAAAATAATGTCACTGGATCTAACTAACGCCTTTATCCACTATGCCATGTGTCTTTAGTTAGATCCAGTGACAGGACCCAAAGAGTTGTGAGTTCAATACCTGGTTAAGGCGGTGTAGAACTTGGAGAGGTGAATTAACAGGCGATAACTGATAACTGACATCCATTAGACATGGCACGTGGAACTAGAACAGCTACCCTAGCGAGCGAAATAAAGGGTTCAGTTTGACATTCCAATCACCTGAAGAAGTTCGGAGCATACAAGGGCCGAAACGTTGTGATAAATATGGCAACAAAGATGAGGACGGTAGTACGAACAATATAAATAGTGTATGTTTTTGCTGCACAAGCAATCTAGTTAATATAACAAAGAAACACAACACGAGGAAGTTCACGACGGACCTACATAGTAAGGATACTGACATTATCCCCTGCAACTGCAGGGATAAAAACAAGTACCCTTTTGATGGAAACTGTAATACGGCGAGCGTGATCTATTAGGCGGCGGTGGCAGATTTCACAGAGCAAAACAAAATCTACGTGGGATGCACAGAAGGCATATTCAAGAAAATGTGGAATAGTTATAGATCTTTTAAATTGGAGAACTATCGGCGCTATACCAATTTGGTCAGCCATTGAGATTTCAAAAAAGAAGCGCTGGTATAAGATGGAGTGTTTTGAGAAGGGTTAAGTCTTGCTGTTCAAGGTAGGTTGTATCAAGAGGAAAAGATGACTATTGTGTTATACCGGGACAGAGACAAATTGTTGAATGAACGGTATGAACTGGCCCAAGACGAACCCGGAAAATTATATTTAGGAAATATATTTTTCTTTTCTTTCTATCTCTTCCGGTTCTTTCTACACTTTCCTCACCCATCCTCTACCCATAATTTTACTTTGTGACGCCAAGTTATATATAGTGCTACAAATTAATTACCTGTAAGTAGCTGATGATACTATAAGATTGAAACCCAGGTAGTGGTGTCATTTCATTCTTTCATATTTTATATATATATATATATATATATATATATATAGAGAGAAGAATGAGAGATATATATATATTTCAATATATATATATATATATATATATATATATACTATAATATTGAAACCCGGGTAGTGGTGTCATTTGTTCACATTTATATATATATATATATATATATATATATAGAGAGAGAGATCAACTTTCAATGCGTGTATATATATATATATATATATATATATATATATATATATATATATATATATATATATATATATATATATATATATATATATATATATATACATACAGAGAGTAGTGGTGGGATAAACTTTGCGTCATATTTTATATATATATATATATATATATATATTTAGGCAGCATATTTTCATTTATACACGTTTCATTAAATAATATAGAGAAGTGTTGTCTATTTTATGTAAAATTTTTTCGTATCTTCTGATAAGTTTGGTAACATTATCATTAAATGAAAAAAGAAATTCACAATATTTATCCATTATTTTTAATAAAATCTAAGCTTTCCGCTTATCAAGCCATTATCAAAGATGTAAATGTCCGTATATTGTTTTGATATGTTTTGTATTTATGTTTTATAATGGCTACAAAACTTTCAGATAATGAAAAATTTTTATCATAAAATAAATAGACAAATAAATGTCTATATTATTTAATGAAACATATATATATATATATATATATATATATATATATATATATATATTATATTGTTATACGTTATTTATATAGACACATATATTTAAGTAAATGCTCTGTAAACAGGAATTAACAACATTTACCGGCCTGAACGTTCGAGAAATTTTCATAGAAAATGTGTACTGCGACAGGAATCGAACCTCTATCCTACACGGAACAGTCATATTTAACGTAATTGTTGTTAATACTGTTTATTATAAACACAGCATTTACTTAAATATTTGTGGCCATATAAATAACGTATAACAATAAAATATATTCAAATAATTGTCGACTTTGTCCATTATATATATATATATATATATATATATATATATTTTTTCTCCGTCCTGTTATATTGCAAGTCCCGACTCCTGTTTATCAACTAACCAAAATTTTCAACCATACATTCCCAGTATATACAGCACCAAATCAACTCTGGAAGTAACCCAAAACCCGATAATGAAACCATAGCCTCACTTGATGTTGAAAATTTATTCATCAATGCCCCAGTTAAAGAAACTTCTGATATAATTATAAGAAATATATACAATAATCCATCTCTCCTTGCATTAAGAATTAAACCCCACATAATATGGAATCTGCTTTCAACTTGTACTACTTAGATTCGATTTTTTGACCACAAAAAACAAAATATATGTACAACGTGACGATGTTTCTATGGGTTCATTTCTGTGTCCAACTTTTAGTAACTTTTATATGGATAACTTCGAAGAAAATATATTTAATATTTTTTAGAAAATCCTTTATCTCCCTAAGATAGGTTGGTGATATCCTTATCTGAGTAAACAACATTGACAAAATAAACAAACAAAAAAGAGTTCAATAACTCTCTCCTTAAATTCACAGATGAACTTAATAATAATAATAAAATTCCTTTCCTTGATATATTGATAAACATCAATAATAACGTTATGAAAAGTTAACATCAATCAAATAGAATATAGTATTTCCTCAAATAACTCTAAACATATCAATCTTTCTTATCGTAATCAGATGCATTCTAAATATAAACAAGTTGAAAAAATCCTAAAAAAAACTCATAAATACTCATATATCTCCAACAGATCCCAGAAAAAAAATTAAATTATGTATATACTGTATTAAATTCAATACTACTAACTTAATCATCCACTACAACTCCTCCCCACCATTTAACGTATGGCAAAAACCAACATTATATATCAATTTAAATGTCGCTTGGGAGATTGTATCTCAGACAAAAAGCTAATATATATGCTGGTTGTACAATAATAACGTTATCAAGAAGGCTCACGCTACACATAAATGATTCATCATCCATCGCTCAACATCTACAAAAACATTCATGTCCATATTCACAATTTAGAAGAATATTAATAGACACTGTATGCTTCACCAAAGAAGTAATAAGTATAAAATACAAATACTTGAAGCTCTCTTTGTTAAAAAATTAAAACCAACACTTAACAAAATTAATTATGAATATAATACAATAAATATTTTTTTTAAATATCTATGTTACAACTAACAGTTTAAAAACAAGTAAATTATAAACTTTTATTAATATTTCAAATATTAATTAAGCTGCCGCCCTTACATTAAAATTTTAAAATTATGGAAATTTACGTTACTTTTACAAGCATATCCACAACCGTAATAATTTAACTACAAAGAATTTCTCTTACAACATAAAATATTTAAAATCATCGTTTGCAACTTGAATTGCTAACGGTTTAACTACAAGAGTGAAAATTTATTTCGGACAAACACAATTATTTGTCTTATCCATCAAAATCCTGATGATGATGTTGAAAAAATATCGAAAGTATTCGAGTTAAATGAAAATGAATAAATGTAACCACAGTGAATTTCTTGCTGTCTCTAATCATGAAACAAGAAAGATTATACATGGTTAGAAAAGAATGTGTATAAGAACGAATGTCTTATAACACTAGCCATTGAATAATGTTTTTATATTATTTATACTTTTTATATGACATTGTTATATTTTATTTTTAACTTTTAATTTATGTCCAATTATAACAATATTGATAGCATATGCTGGTTCATTTCTGACGATAAAATATTTACAATGTTGCAGAAGCAACTGATGATTTTGTGATTTGGACATATCAATTAAATAAAATTTACAACAAAAATCATCCAATTTACACACACACACACACACACACACATATATATACGGATTACCTATATATTATATACGGATTACCTATTTTGCATAAACTATATATATATATATATATATATATATATATATATATATATATATATATATATGTATGTATGTATAAGAAACCTTAAGAAATATTCTGGTCGAAAACACTAAAATTTCTTTAGAGTGCACTTTACCGGAAACATCTCGTTATAAGAGAGGTACTGTATATTAAACATCTCTCTCCCACTATCAACATCGCCTCATTGAACAGTGGCCAATTATATCCGCGATATATATATATATCACTTTACCGGAAACATCTCGCTATATGAGAGGCCCTGTATATTAAACATCTCCCTTCCAGTATAAACCTCACCTTATTTAACAGTAAAGAATGGCGAGTTGAAAGTTTTAAAAAATTTTTAAAGACGCTCACTCGAATTACAGCCGCATTCGACGCACAAAGGGTCGGAATAAACGCTCCTACTTGTATTCGAAACAATACAAAAATATATCTTAAGCATTCAAACATGAGGAGAAATTAACGAGACGTAAAACACCTCCCCTTGAAAACGGCTAATGAATTGGTCGAGAGCGCTTGGGTCAATGGTCAATACATCTTTGCACTCCTTTACCCCCACGAAACTGGGACTAAATGTAAGAAAAAAAGAAAGAGCTACAAACATGGACTTCTGCCGACAAAAAAATCGCACAGATGCAGGTCTGAAGCCCAAAGAAAAAACCCCGATACGAGTAACAACTAACAAAAGAGCTCAATACAACCGTAGAGCAGACCTAGATACACCTAGTGAGCCAGACAAACCTACCTAGGTTTCACCTAAACGGATCGTCAGGGAAAGTTTGGCTAACGAGGCAAAGAGAAACACATATTTATAGGTGATAGCTAAAATCATACCACGTGACAAAAAAACAAAAAAACAAACAAACCTAAGTGGGGGGTAAATATTTATTCAACAAAAAAAAAAAAAACGCTCCGTTTAGGTGAAACCTAGGTAGATTTGTCTGGCTCACTAGGTGTATCTATCTATATATATATATATATATATATATATATATATATATATATATATATGCTGTGAAACCTAGTAAAATAGAAGTTTCCCGATTATCTTGTATATTATAGATGATCGACTCAGAGATTTAGATTACACAATTGTCAGGACTCAGACAATTGTTATTTATTTATATTTTTATTTTATTTCACTAATAATAATAATCCAGATTATTATATTTTTGTTGCACTAGATAATTACCGAGTACTTTACTGATAGAAATTCTGTTCGATTTGATGCATGTTGAATGATATCATTTTACGTATAGCAATAAGTGGCATTACTATTATGATTACTTTATTTGGTATATATATATATATATTTATATATTTCGCTTCGTGTTTTGTTAGTTTTTTGTCTTTAATATTTCCCTTCAACGTATTCTCCATTTCTTTTCCACCTTTCTCGGTGCAAGTTTTCTTGATTGTTTATCTGTATCTTCCTTCCACTTGAAAATGATTTTGCCGATTTGTTTCAGTTCTTTTGGTCTTTCTCACTTCCACTTCCCTTGATAGAACCTTTTACTTGTCTGCCCAATCTTCTCAGCTGGAAAAATGGTTTGTTCAAACAAGCAGCATCACCCGAGTGGTCACCAGGGAGTTGGGCCTGCAATAGCACAGGTTTGGTTAAAAAAAAAAAAAAATGAATAAAAATGATGTTTAACAGAACTGTTGGAAGTAAATATGGAAACGGCAGGAAAAACATCATGTGAAAACAAGGATGGAGAGCAAGGATGAGTGGAAAGAATATATGGAGAGCAAGGAGAAGAGGCAAAATTTGTGGGGAGCAAGAAAGAGAGGCAAAAATAGATGGAGAGCAGGGATGAGTGGACATAATATATGGAGAGCAAGGAGGAAGCAAAATTAGTGGAGAGAAAGAAGAATATAATAAATAGAAATCAAGGATGAGAGGAAATAATATATGGAGAGCAAGGAGGAGGAGCAAAATTTGTGGAGAGACAAAATAAATGGAGAGCAAGGATGAGTGGTAACAATATATGGAGAGCAAGGAATAGAGGCAAAATTTGTGAAGAGCAAGGAGGAAAGGCAAAATTTATGGAGAGCAAGGAAGAGAGGCAAAAATAGATGCAGAGCAGGTATGTGTGGATATAATATATAGAGAGCAAGGAGGAGAAGCAAAATTTGTGGAGAGCAAGAAGAAGAAAATAAATGCAAAGCAAGGATGAGAGGAAAGAATATATGGAGAGCAAGGAGGAGAAGCAAAATATGTGGAGAGGAAAAAAATAGATGGAGAGCAAGGATAAGTAGAAAGAATATATGGAGAGAAAGGAGGATATGTAAAATTTGTGGAGAGCAAGGAGGAGAGGCAAAAATAAATGGAGATCAAGGAGGAGAGGAAAGAATTGTTGGAGAGTAAGTAGGACACGAAAATAAATGGAGAGGAAATGATGGCGAACAATGAAAGAGAAATGATTTGGAGAGCAAAAATATGAAATGGCAAAGTGGAAGAACGTAAGGAAAGGGAAAGTTAGACAGCATGAGAAATAGAAATAGATTAAAAGTAAATAGAGGAAAAGGTTGAACGGAAGGGCAATGAGAAAATATGAAGAGCAAGAAAAAAAGATACAATGAGAAAGAGTCGTGCAGAGCAAGGATAAAAGGAAAAATCGGCGGCGAGGAAGGATGGGAAAGGACAAAAAGCTAAAGAAAGGTCCAGTTTGCTTGCTGCGGCAGAGAATAAATAAGCAAGAATAGGGGAGGGGAGTCTGGTCATTTTGCTTGTTACCTTACCTCTGGATAGAATCTGAACATGTAATGAAATCTTTTGTGACTTCAATGAGTGTTGTGTGCCTGAACCTTTGAAAAAGTAATATTTGTATCAGAGCTTTTTTCCCCCAGGGGGAAAGTGAGGGCAAGACAGGTGTTTGAAGAGGATGATCAATACTACATTATGCTGTCTCCTCTGATTCATGAAATGATATTAATAATTATGGTGATTGCGATATTCATACAGTCAACCAGGATCCCTCCTCTCTGTCTGATATTGACAAAGTTCAAAAGCATGCACATACATGTACTGCGGGTGTTTTTGTGCTTATTCGTCTCTATGTTGTTAATCTTCGGGATTTTCACACCGTTTTCGGTATTTCTGTTTTTCTAGCAATAGAATAAGTGAGCGTTTGGGAATTTGTTTTATCGGGCTCGTTGACATAAATCTGAACATGATCATCCACTCTCCACAGATTTTATGGTGATGTTCTAACTGGCCCTTAGACGTGGAACAAGCCCGAAAGTATGGGGCAACCAGCGATCGTCGAACTCTCTACTCAGTCGTAATTTTTCTAGCAAGACAAACTTGCTAACCATTACACCATATCAAGGCATATGTTCTAAAATTCAAAACATTTTCATTTTTACTTACATTATTCGGAATATTATACTCATTTTCAATGGCATATTCACAACGTTTCTGCCGTTATATGCTCTGGCCTTCTTCAGATGATTGGAATTTGGAACCGAACCCTTTATTTCGTACACTGCGTTAGATTGTTCTAGTTCCAATCACCTGAAGAAGATCGGAACGTGTAATGGCCGAAATGTTGTGAATATGGCAATGAAGATGAGTATAAACAGTCCGAATAATGTAAATAATGTAAGTAATCATAATACCTCATCTCAGGGATATAGAGGCCGAAACGTTGTGAATATGGCAATGAATATGAGGACAGTCCAAATAATGTAAATAATTATAATACCTCATCTGAGAGATGTAGAAGCCGAAACGTTGTGAATATGGCAATGAAGATGAGGATAACAGTCCGTATGATGTAAGTAATCATAATACCTCATCCCAGAAATATAGAGAACGAAACATTGTGAATCTGGCAATGAACTTCCGGATAAACGTCCGAATAATGTAAATAATAAAATTACTTGTTCTGTAACACATGTACACAGATTAATTAATTGCTACGTAATTGTTGTAGAGTAGTTTTCACAGTGGAGGCTTGTATTTCACGAAGTCGGCCCTAAATTAGATTCGACATACAAAACGTTAGAAACTTGCAATAATAGTTAATGACGCAGCAATCTAGTTGTGGGGCTCATATTATAATGTCCGACATCGACTAACTCATAAAACTCACTCTGCCCCCTGGCGACTGCTACTACTACTACTTATTATCTGTGGGAGAGTCTATTTACAATAGAATAGATATGATCTAGTATAACAGTAATGTACACGGTAGATTACTCTTCTTGTCTTTATGTGGTCTTGTGAGTATTACGTTCTCTAAACTTACTTTTTTCAGCGATTTCTTTCTGATTGTTAGCTGATGTTTTTCTGCAGTTCCTAACTACAGCATAAAGAGATTCCTGCAAAAGAAATCGCGCTAAAAGTTAAAAATTTGGATTCAAATGAGGAAACGAAAACATGGAATTATATTATGAAAACTGACCAGTAAAGAAGACAGAAGTGAATAATTAATATAAAAAAAAAAACATAATGTAATGGTAATCAGTCACATAACCAGACTGGTAATACGAATTCTGATGAATAAAACACAAAGTAGATCATAATCATTACGAAGTAATCATAATACCTCATCTCAGAGATATAGACAGATGTTTGGATCTAGTCACTGGATCTAACCAACGTCTTTATTCAACGGCCGAAATCTTGTGAATATGGCAGCGAAGATGAGGATAACA
Source organism: Acanthosepion pharaonis (assembly GCA_903632075.3). NCBI lineage: Eukaryota > Metazoa > Mollusca > Cephalopoda > Sepiida > Sepiidae > Acanthosepion > Acanthosepion pharaonis. The sequence continues at coordinate 650,914 of CAHIKZ030000309.1, read as the reverse complement.
GTCCGAATAATGTAAATAATCAAAACTCATTTTAAAGATATAGACAAATATTTTCATTTTTCTTCTTTTATCTGATCATAGTTCTCCATAACTTCCACCGTTTTTCTCCTCGTTGTCATTCCAGCTTCATTTTGTGCTATTATTTTTTTAAGCTTGTTGTCTGAGTTAATCACTGCTTCCCTCTGTCCCTTTTATATTAAGTATGCCATTTTGGTTTCAGATTACGCAAGTCCCCTTTCCTCATTTTATGTTCTAGAAATTCCAACTATTTCTTATTCGAAATATGTGTCCTTTTTGTTTCTATTTCTTTAAAACTTTCTTGTTGCTCACATGTGTCATCAACGTCATTCTCAGCATCCTTCTGTCGAACTACATCACTGTCGTCTCAAGTTTTCTCTTCATCTATAAAAAAAAATCATCTATCATTGGCTGTCATATAAGAGGTTGGCTATTATATAGCAGTACATCATTTTTCCCCTTTTTTTACATTTCTTTACCGTTTGGAAAGCATCTTGCGATAGACTTTCGGATTTCTTTGCCACATATTTCGTTTTCTGTTAAGATACTTCCTTAAAAGCTGAATTCCTCTACTTATTTGCTTTTGAAACATGTAAGGAAGATAACGGTTAACGTTAGACTTGAAGAGGTTAAGATTCTAATGTTAGAGGAAGTATCCACTTGGGAGTCGGTTACACAAAGCATCTTCATATGTTTTTGCTTAGTTTTTATTTTTTTCTGCCTAAAGTTTGACAATTATTAAATCATCAACTCGTCGAAACTGTATCATCCGTTCTGCCTTTTCACATTGGAAAGGTTCAACGACAATTTTAACATCAGTGTACTTTTCTTTTTGTACAGTAGAATCCCGCATATCCGGAATCCCTCATACCCGGAGTTCCTCATATATGGAATCCCTCATATCCGGAGTGCCTCATATCTGGTTGGTTTGGTCTGTTTTGTTTTACGGCATATCAACCTCGATGGGTTATTTAATGCCGACAAAATGTTTATTGATGGTTATATTTTTTTAAAACATGTATTACTAATTATATTTTTCCCACAGAAAGTTTAAAAGAAGCATGATCGTCCACTTCCTAAAAAAGATTTGCGGTTTCACTATCTGTCTGTAATCAATCGAGTCTTTGACGTTTTTGTTTACTGATTAATTGATTTTTTTTTTGTCTGTTGTTTTTTTATGGCTTATCAACCCCTTGTGGTTGACTTAAATCCGAAACAAATTTTGGATTTTACGTGTATATATTCATTAGCAGTTTTTGAGAATAACATGATTATTTTTTATAGATCCAAGTCCTACTCTATTTACATTATTCGGCATTTTGTCCTCGTCTTTGTCGCCATATTTATTACGTTTCGACCGTTGTACGCTCTAGCCTTCTTCAGGTGGTCAGAATGTCGAATTTAACTTTTATTTCGCTCTGTTATAGTAGAACACACCTATTCTATAGATAATAGACTCTCCCACCTATAATAAGTAGGAGTGAGTCGGTGGGTCAGTCAGTCGATGTCGGACGACAGTTACTCGAATACTAAAGTATCAGCGACCACAACTAGATTACTCTTGCGTTATACCTATTATATCAAGTTTTGTACGTCGAACCTATTTTAGGACAAATACAAGCCTCCACTGTGAAATCACTCCACAACACGCTCACAGGGTTAGACTGTTCTAGTTCCACATGCCATGTCTAATGGATGTCAGTTATTAGTTATCTCCTGCTTAATTCCCACACCAAGTTCTCCACCGCCTTAACCAAGTATTGAATTCACACTCTTTGGTTCCTGTCACGGGATCTAACTAACGTCTTTATCCACTGTGCCATGTGTCCTTGAGAGTGAGTTCAATACCTGGTTAAGGCAGTGGAGAACTTGGAGAGGGAATTAAGCAGGAGATAAATGACAACTGACATGGCACGTGGAACTAGAACAGTCTACTTCAGTGAGCGAAGTAATAAGTATGGCGACAAAGACGAGGACAAAAGTCCGAATCATATAAATAGTGTATATAATACCTCATTTCAAGATATATAAACAGATACAAGTCCTATTATTTAAGCTTGAAGTTTGTGGTTGGGACGAGATAGATTCATAACTTTCTCGTGCGTAAATATAACGAACCCCACTGAAATTTGAACTCGGTTCTCAGTTTTCATATTTCGAACCGCCTATCCATTGCATAAGCCACGCATCAATTTGTTTAATGAATTATGCCTATGATATAACTTAAAGGACACGTTAAAATATTTGTAGCCTACTGCATAATATAGCTGCGCTATTTGCTTTGTCCAACACCACAAGATGCTAAAAACAAGACCAAAGATCTAGAAACATAGTCTGTCTATATTTCTGAGATGAGGTATTATGTACATTATTTACATTATTCGGACTATTGTCCTCACCTTTGTCGCCATATTTCGTTTCGGCCGTTGTACGCTCCGGCCTTCTTCAGGTGGTTGGAATTTCAAACTGAATCCTTTATTTCACACTCTTTGGGTCCTGTCACTGGATCTAACCAATGTGTTTATCCACTGTGCCATGTGTCCTCATATACCCGGTTAAGGCAGTGGAGAACTTTCAGAGGGAAATTAGCAGGAGATAACTGATATCCATCAATCATGGCAAGTGGAACTAGAACAGTCTACCCCAGTGAGCGAAATAAAGGGTTCAGTTCGAAATTCCAGCCACCTGAAGAAGGCCGGAGCGTACAACGGCCGAAACGTTGTGATAAATATGGCGACAAAGATGAGGACAATAGTCCGAATAATGTAAATAATGTATCTAGAAACATATCACCACGCCATGGCATTCATGACGTTCAATTCGTGCATAAATTTCTAAACTGTCAATTTTGTCAGTGATTAAAAACAGCTTCCAGCGGATTAATCCTATAGGTCTTTACGAGTACTCTCTGGCTGCATAGAATCACAAATAACTGTACAAAAAGAAAACTACATCACTTTCAATAATAAAAACAACTAAAATAGACAGCAGATTTAAATCTAAGAGAAAATAATGACATAATCAGGACATTGACTTTCCACTCTACTTTAAACAAAAGGCTAGGAAGGAAACCACTATCAATACTGGAAAGACAATAACTATGGACTTGAAAAATTGTTTTAATAAAAAGGATTTCGAGAGAAAGTCGTTTATGGTTGCTCGGTCAGTGAAAGCCGAATGTTTCCTTATAAGGAATAAACACTAATATTACCATTATATATCTTTATAGTTTCCGAAATTTGGAAAAATATTTTTTATCGTTGTGATCTTTTGTTCGAGACACGTGGTTAACTTGGTTAAGCTGCAGATATAAAGGTTTGACTTTGAACCATCTCGTCTCATTTGTATAAGGAAATGCTGTCTGAGAGACACCCAATCCGACCTCACTTCTTAGGTTTGATTTAAGTTATATACATTTTTTTTTAATATTTGGATTTTTCCTTTTTCGTTTATTTATATTGTTTTTCATTTTATTCGCTTTTTTGTATTTCTTTATTCCTCCCATTCCAAATTGTCATTTATTTTACCATTTTTTTAGACTTCTTCAGTCTGCTTGATTTTCTGTTTGATTTGCATTTTTCCCCTTTCTTTTGTTTCTTATTATTTCTTTTTTCCTATGCTATTCCTTTTTAATCCACACCTTTTCTTTCACTTTTTCTTGCCCATCTCTCTCTCTTATATATATATATATATATATATATATATATATATATATATATATATATATATTCTTCATCTATATTCTCACTGTCCTTTATTCAGTTCCCACTTTCTTCTTTCTCTTTGTCTTCTTTTTCACTTTCTCTTACCCAGCTTGCGTTTCTTATCCTTCTCTCTTTGTTCTCTCTCTCTTTATATATATATATATATATATATATATATATAAAAAAAAGAGGGGAGCCGCAAACGTTTTGGTTGTAATGTGGATTTATTGAAAAAATATTATACTTTGTTTTACATAATTTCACGAATGTTTCTGGTCTGGTCTCGCCAACCGTCTTCAGGTGAAAGTGGAGAAAAATTACATATTATTAAAAATAATTAAAATTTCTTCATGTTCAATGAAGAATATTCTCGAGACCAGACATATGAAACAGAAAATGTCTCAAATCGAAGAATATTCCATTTTTCTCAATAAATCCACATTACAAATCCAAAAACGTTTGCGGCACCCTCTTCTTTTTAATATACATACTTTTCTCTCGTTGGAACCACTACAACATATTTCTCTTATATATATATATATATATATACTTCATTCTATTCTCTTCATCTATCTTCTCACCGTCCTTTATTCACTTCCCACTCTCTTCTTTCTCTTTATCTTCTTCCTCACTTTCTTTTACCTGGCTTATCCTTCTCTCTCTCTCTCTCTTTATATATATATATATATATATAATCCTTCATTCTGTTTTCTTCATCTATCTTCTCCTCACCGTCCTTTACTCAGTTTCCACTCTCTTCTTTCACTTTGTCTTCTTTCTCAATTTGATTACACAGCTTGCGTTTCTTGTTCTTCTCTCTTTCTCTCTCCCCTCTCTCTCACTCCATATATATATATATATATATATATATATATATTTCCACTCTCTTCCCTACATCTATCTTCCTCTCACCGTCTTCTATTCAGTTCCCACTTTCTTCTTTCTCTTTGTCTTCTTTTCCCACTTTTTCTTACCCGACTCGCGTTTTCTTCTCCCCCACACCCTGCCTTTCCTTTTCATCTTTCGCTCCCCTCCCCCCTTTCATTAGTTTTTCCACATACTCCTCTTCCGATGCTCTCTTCTTCGCTCTGCTGCTCAGCGTGATAGCATATTTATGGAAATGGACATTATTTCATGGCCAATTCCTTCTCAGCAAAATTAAATTGAATTTTTCTGTCTCCTTTCGCTTTTTTGCGTTGGCCACCCTACCTTTTCCCAGAATTCCAGCATTTCCTTCAAACTTTTTCATCTCTCTACATCCAAATTCCAAATTTTCTAGTAATCTATGGAAAATTAATTCTTTCTCATTGTTCGCACTGTCAATATAATACATATAAAGCCCCCATTCATTCAGCTTCGCTTGCATTAATTCCTGACCAATGACAATCCCTTTTATTCTGATACTCAATGCACAGAAAACAAATTCATTTGTTAGATAATCAAATTCATATGTTACTATAATGATTTCTTTATGAAATTTCACCCAGTACAAGACTCGAGAGCCATTTAAGGTAGAGTTACAGTCTAACTGTTTATGATGAATGTAGCACGTGATACGAGTGGAAGAATTTTGATTGATATATTCAGTATCTCTCTATATTTCCGAGATGAGGTATTATGTACACTCTACTGTGCCTCAAGAACACATGGCACAGTGGATAAAGGCGTTAGTTAGATCCAGTGACAGGACCCAAGGAGTGTGAGTTCAATACCTGGTTAAGTCGGTGGAGAACTTGGAGAGGTGAATTAACAGGAGATAACTGATAACTGACAGCCATTAAACATGGCACGTGGAACTAGAACAGTCTACCCAAGTGACCGAAATAAAGGGTTCAGTTCAACATTACAAACGTCTGAAGAAGACTGGATCGTACAACAGCCGAAACGTTGTAATAAATATGGCGACAAAGATGACAATAGTCCGAATAATGTAAATAGCGATATATTCGGTTTTTACGGCTTATCAACCCTTTGCTGGTTATTCAAAGCCAGAAAATTTTTAGATTTTAAGAATTTGTGTATGGAGTGCGGGGAGATAATAATGGTTTAGGGATACAAATCTTATTAATTAACCTATAGCTGGCGAAGAGAAGAGATGAATTTATACATTTCACAAGGATATTTGCGCGTAAGTGGATATAACGAACCCACCTGTAATTTGAACTCGGATCTCCAATTAACAATTCTTCTTCTTTCCGTGTCTTTCTGGTCCCCTAACAGGCCACAATAATTAAGTATTCCGATGAGGTGAATTGTCATCATCTATTTCGTTGTGAAAGGCCCTTAGAGATTACTTAAGTTGTCAAAAGGTCATAATAATATTTTTTGAATTGTTAAGAGTGTGCTATTACAAATTCTTCTATGACAGAGGAACAAAAAGCAAATTTTATGTGTTCTTGACACGCCACTACTTTGCATATATTTTCCCGCGGAAAATTGTTTTAATAGCAAAAAATAAATCTTTATTGCTACAAAGTTGCTCTGTTCTTACTTCCCAGCATTAGTAGTGACCAAATCTTTGACTCATTTTCAACTCTACAGACTCTTGTCCGGAGAAACAAGATTGCAAACCTTTCATTGCTCCAGCTTAATTTCTATGGAAAACGTTCATATGTGCTCCATTCTTTCGTTCGATCAGTTCAAATTTTTAGAGCTTCGATTCGCAATGCTACGCCCAGCGAATCGAATCACCCACATTTCCCTCGCATTCCCTTTATAAGGAAGAAGTTACATTTAAACATTTTTTTTCTGAGATGTGCTACCCGAGAACACACGCGTGGTAGCTTCTGCCAACGCTACAATCTTAACCTCTTCTTCAAGTCAAACGTCTATCGCTCTCTATCCTGCTTATTCTGATATTTTTTTCCCTACGTTCTTAATCCTCTTATATTTATACACCACAGTTCATTCTGTGACCCTCTAGCCCAAGGTGGGGGAACATTAGCATTAAAAAAAATTGCTAAATATTAAATTATCAGATCGTCGATTCATTATAATATTTGATAGATCTTTTCACACTGTAAATATAACATGAACAACTTTACCATATGCTTAACTGTTTCAACTGCTACGTAACCTTGACATATTTGGGAAGGATATTAGAATAACCTAGAACATCTACTGGCATCGAACCACCTGAATACAGATAAAAAAGCAATTCAGTAAATATACAAAAATAGAAAAAGGTTGCAAGACACGGATCTGTTTTCTCACCGGATTTATTTCAACCTAAAAAGTGAGGTGATTCTGAGTGAATTAATCCTACGAGATCTTGCAGTGTTGAGAGCAGACTCAGAAAGAAAACTACAGAAGGAAGTGATAGAAACAATTACAAAAAGATGGAATGCATCATTGTAATAATTGTAATTATAACTCTAAGAACTGCTGGAACTGCTATGTAACTTTGACATATTTTGGAAGGACATTAGAAGGATATTACAAAGACATTAGAATGGTATTCGAAGGACATTAGAGTGATTAGAAGAATATTAGAAGGTCATTAGGAGATTAGAAAGGGATTAGAATGGCATTAGAAGGGCATTAGAAAGGCATTAAAAGGACATTAGAAGGACATTAGAAAGATATAAGAAGGGCATTAAAAGAACATTAGAAGGCGATTAGAAGGGCATTAAAAAGGGATTAGAAGGACATTAGAAGGAGATTAGAAGGACATTAGAAAGAGATTAGAAGGACATTAGAAAGGGATTAGAAGGGCATTAGAAGGACATTAGAAAGAGATTAGAAGGACATTAGAAATAGATTAGAAAGGGATTAGAAGGGCATTAGAAGGACATCAGAAGGACATTAGAAAGGGATTAGAAGGGCATTAGAAGGACATTAGAAAGAGATTAGAAAGGGATTAGAAGGGCATTAGAAGGACATTAGAAAGGGATTAGAAGGGCATTAGAAGGACATTAGAAAGAGATTAGAAAGGGATTAGAAGGGCATTAGAAGGACATCAGAAGGACATTAGAAAGAGATTAGAAGGACATTAGAAAGAGATTAGAAGGACATTAGAAAGGGATTAGAAGGGCATTAGAAGGACATCAGAAGGACATTAGAAAGAGATTAGAAGGACATTAGAAATAGATTAGAAAGGGATTAGAAGGGCATTAGAAGTACATTAGAAGGAGATTAGAAGGACATTAGAAAGAGATTAGAAGGACATTAGAAATAGATTAGAAAGGGATTAGAAGGGCATTAGAAGGACATTAGAAGGAGATTAGAAGGACATTAGAAAGAGATTAGAAGGACATTAGAAATAGATTAGAAAGGCATTAGAAGGACATCAGAAGGACATCAGAAAGAGATTAGAAGGACATTAGAAAGAGATTAGATGGACATTAGAAAGAGATTAGAATGGCATTAGGACAGAACCGATACTGAGAGCAAGCCGCCCGCATACAGATAGAAAATGAATTCAGTAAATATACAAAAATAGGAATGGGTGTAAAACAAAAATATCTTCTCACTGGACTTATTCAACCAGTACAATGAGGCGATCTTGAGAGTATTAAAAGTCCTACCATGATTAATTATTGGCGACCACACTCTTAAAAAAATAAGATATGACGGTGGAGTAATGGATAGAGGAATCGGAGAGCCGAGTTCGAATCCAGTCAAATCCATTACATTCACTTACGTGCTAATACTTAGGTGCTTGGGAAAAGGTATAAATCCTAATCTTCTCCTCCCCACCAGCTATGGATAAATAGAAGGACAGCTTCTGCATCCTTGGCTGGCAGATGGTCTACTGCAGAAAGAAATGGCAACCTGCTGCGGGAAAAAATCTGCCTCGTCAGTCATGTATCGAAAGATACATGATCGCCTAAGCGTGTATCACGCGTGGCACATAAAGGACTGACTGATGACACGGTGTCGATAGCAGACACGGAAATGAAACTACAGAACCTCCTACAGAATTTAGTGAAGGAAAGCAAGAAGAAAGGACTAAACCTCAATACCAGAAGACAGAAAACATGGTTATCAACAAAAGGAACAACCCAACATGCAAATTTCACATTGTAGATACGAAAATCAAACAATAATTTAAATATATAGGATGTGCTTTAACAGGGGACGGAAAACATGATAGCGAAATCCGAAGGTGCATTGTGATATAGAAAGATGACTTCCAGAAGCTGAGCAAAGTATTAAGAAACAGGAAAATTTGATTGTGGACAAAGCAAAGAGTAGTGAACTGTTACACAATATCAGCCCTGCTATATAGCAGTAAAGTTTGGACAATCTCCTCACAGATAAAAAAGACTTGAAGCAAGAGACATTTGCCTCTACAGAATAATGTTGAGAATGTCATGGACCGAACAAGTGAGCAACGACGAAATTTTAGAGAAAATGGAAACAAAAAATGACAATTATATTTAACATCAAGAAGAAACAGTTGAAATTTCTAGGGCATACAACGAGGAAACAAGCCTGGAAAATTTGACACTCACAAGACTTATTGAAGAGGAGCAGAGGAAAATAACACATAACCTGCCTAGCGAATTTGAGTAAATGGATGTTGGAAAATTGGTTTAGGAGAGATAACAAAAAGCCAAAATATATTAAGAGCCACAAAGGACAGGAACTTGATGAGAGCCAGCATCAGGGAATAAAAATCAAGGAAATCCCTATTACATTTGCAGGAATGGCCGGTATGAAGAGGCTGATACTACTGATGATGATGGTGGTGGGAGGGGCCTGGAAGCACAGATAAATTACGATCTTCAAGAAAACAAGTGAAGTGATAATAACGAGATCAAAATTGTTAGTCACATTCCTGATAGATTTGAAGCCATACGAGTTGCTACTAGATAAGATGGGAAGTGAATTACTTAAGATGGATACGGCCAGAGTACGGGTAGCACAGTATTATGCACCAGAGGGTCGCTGCCTCAGGTTATTGTATTTCCTGAAGGGGCAAGGCACATAGAAAATGATCAGCTTACTTGCTATATCTGCTTTTAGTAATTTTGTGACGCTCGATATAAAATCATCATAGAGAATGAAGGTGTTGATGCGTTTGATAAATACTACCAATGTTTACATGTGATAACATAACTATTCACACTTGTCTAAATAGTAGATATGATAAAATCAAATTGGTAGCTGATCTCGTAAATGAACTTCAGTCTGTTGTTTACTGGGACAAGAAATGGCTTGTTAATTTCAATGCCTGTAAAATGAAACTTTCCCGCTTTTAATCAACTTTTTTTTTAAGTTGATTAAAAGCGGGGAAGTTTCGTTTTACTTATTTCGTTTCGTTTTTACTTATATTTTACTTTCCATCCGTGTCACTGATGCTCACCAATAGGAGAGAAACTCATAGCTGATCTCATAAATGAACTTCAGTCTGTTGTTTACTGGGGCAAGAAATGGCTTGTTAATTTAAATGCCTGAAAACGAAACTGCCTTCTTTTAACTTAAAAAACATATTTTACTTTCCATCAGCGTCGCTGATGCTCACCATTACTCATTGCAACTTCTTGGTCACACGTTTACTACTGGCATAAAGTGGAGCGATTAAATTGAATCAGTTGCTACATCTACTGCTAGGAAATTCGATTCATTCTGTCGCGCTAGACAATCTTTCTCACCAGAATTTATTTTGCACATTTATACGTCTACCATTCAAATATTGCTGTCACATCTGCTTCAGCGATGTATGTATGGATTCTTGGAAAAATCCAAAGAATCTGCAATGTTATTGGTACTGGTATGGCATCTTGGCCTCAGTGACGTTCTCACCGCCGTAACGCAGCTTACTTGTGCCATCTCTATAAATATTTTCACGGTATTTTTTCAGATGAGCTGTGCTCTGTGCTTCGTCGATTTCACAAATTTAAGTGCAGTACTAGATTGACAGATAGGTCTCAATATTTCACATTTGAAATTGATGTAAGCGTAATTTCTATGTTAATAGTTTCTTCTAACACACTAATCACTTGCGAAACTCTCTTCCGACGCCTTGCTTTCGTGTCAACTATGATTTTCAAAGATTTAATTGCAATTTCAATTGTCGTCTTCTGTTTGCTTATTCTACCTCTTTCTTTGTTTTATTTCTCTGTTTCGCTCTCAAGTAACACCCTTGCGTCTTAGTGGCCTTCACGCCTTGCTTTTTCTTTTTTTTTTTTTAAGCCAATAAGAAGGTAAGATCTAATATTTTAACGAATGCGGATGCTTTGATATCTGCTAAGTTTAAGATGGGAAGATTTTATTGTATTAATGTCTTAAGTGAGGATGGCTTGACTGTAAAACTGACTCTCGGAACTTCCTGATTTCGTTTTTCGCACCGAGTAACCTTTTCTAAATATTGAAACTAGAGATTGATTGATTGTTTAATGGCATATCAACTCCTTATGGGTCATTTAATGCCAAAATTTAATTTTCTTGGGAGCTAGAAATCTGATATGTTATTCTGCTTTCACCATTGAATACGTGGTAGATGATTGATTGGTTGGTTGGTCGATTTTGTTTAGTAACATATCAACACCACTATGGGTTATTCAATGACAAAATCTAGATATTTTGAACACGATTTTATGACGTTAACTAAATATATTTTGAACGTAATTGTATGCTTTGAACTGCAGATAAAATGTTTCTTAGTTCATTTTCTATAAAAATGCATTGTTGGTAATTCTAATATAAAATATACTGCTGGTAATTTTAATTGAATAATGTATTGTTGGTAATTTTACTATAAATATGTATTGCCGGTAAATTACAAAAATGCATTGCTGGTAATTTTTACCACTAATACGCACTTACATTTTCATAGTATTTTGTTTTTGCTTTGGTGTTCACTATTTACCCATAGCTGGGAACCAAACAGTACTACCCCGGGTCAGGGTGAATCTGGGAACAACAGAAATTAAGATATGGTTCCAAGCTCATCAAAACTCCCGATGAGAGGTCTTGCAACCGGGTGTAGTTTATTGTCATAGCCAGGCCTTTGAAACGAGAGACACTTGAAGAAGGTACCAGAAGGGACAATGTCCGAAACGTTGTAGGTAGGACGGCATTTAATAAGTAAAGTATCTATAAGTAAAGTATCTATATATCTAGTCTTTTTCTCTCCTGGTTATTTTCGTGTCATTTTTCTTTTTAAATGCCTTCCTACACGGGCCATCGTGCTCAATCTCGAAATTAACCAGAAGTGAAAAAAAACCCGAGTTTGTTTTTAGATAGATAGATAGATAGATAGATAGATACTTTACATCTGTAGAAGGCAGATGATTTACATAGAGACCACTAACTAGAGGTAGTACGTTTGATGTCTGCCACGCTGCACTTTCGGATCGACGAGCATCACAGATTTTCAAACATCTCCAAGTTGCCATAAAATGGCAAACCGTTTCAGCAGGCGGGCTAAAATCATGTAGGGTGGAGTTGACACGACACCACTGGGCAATGGACCTCCTCAAGGCAGGTCATCGGCCAGGGCGAAAAAAGTTCCTCAGATTACCTACAATAGCCACGTGTTCTCGACCAAGGCGAGTCACCTACTTGGAGGACATCGACTGTGGTATAACTTGGAGAAGGATTGGCTCCGCCAGGTTAAAACGCCCAAGACACGCCACATGATGAGCAGACCCAGAAACCATTCAAGGAGACCCAGACTCTGGCGCACAACCGCGATGGATTGAGGAGAATGGTGGACAGCTCAGCACGTCGGCGTCTCGACGACTCCTTCCGGGGTTAAGGGCGAAAGAAGAAGTGGAAGAAGGAGGCTGAAAAAGGGATCAGCTGAAATATTGTCGTAACAACGAAACCCCGATATCAACCCGTCCGTCTTTGGCGAACATTTGAGAACTAATCTTTGATGTTCGGGATCTCATTAAGCAAAAAAAAAAAAAAAAGAAATTCTTAGCAGCGTTTCAAATGCCCACACACTCACAAAGAGTTGAAGTATGTTTTTTAGATTGGCCTTTTTCGGGTTCGCTTTAAAGAATTCTGAGCAACTTTTGAAGTGGCATCATCTCAGGCTTGTAACAAGTGAAGCCAAAGCACTGTTTAACAGGTTGTTGAGTAGTGAATACAGGGCAGGGGTGTTGTCTACTGGTGTCTGTTGTTCTGTGTTTATTTCCAGAGGCGTTTTCAGCAAAGCCTGTGATAATATTTGGTTTTTGGGAGAGGGAGTACAGGGGTTGGAAATTGCACTTTTCTTTGTTGTAACACTCTCCACAACAAATGTGTTTTAACCAGTGCGTCTTTTCGTAGAGGGCCATTTGTTTTATGTGTCAGTAATGTTTTAATAGCTTGGTGAATACCCTGTTCACAAACTTTTGAACAGATGAAGAAAACAAACGTTAGTGTTTGACATAGACATAAAAAGCTAAGGTTAGCGAAATGCATTTAAGCTATAACAAGCTCTGTCCGAGCTGATTTGAATTAATCGGAACAGCGGTATTTCTTTTTAAAATATGTACCGTAATTCCCCATATATAATGCGCCTTCGCCCATAATACGCACACTTAAAATTGTACTAAAAGTGTTAGAAGATGCTTCTACTCACACATAATACGCACCCCTTGTTTAGTAATCAAACGCTATAAATTCTCCAGATTCATTACAGCCAACGTTTCCTTCTATTATTTAAAAAATGGTTTTAAACATAGAATAATATTATTCTAATTTAGTTTTATCATAATTCTTACTTTATTTTTTATTTGTAAGTATTGTTCGGGATATATGACTGTATTTGACCTCCTAATGGCGTCGCAGTCGCTGAATGTTAGTACAGTGTAACCCGGATATAAGAGAAACCCGGATATAGGAGAGATTTTCTCTGGTCCCAAATTAGAGCCTGTGTTAATGTATATAAAATAGACCAAAGCCGGATATAAGAGAAACCCGGATATAAGAGATTTCTTCTCCGGTCCCGACAACTCTCTTATATCCGGGTTACACTGTATCAAATTGTCGTATGTTTTTGATAAGTAGCCATTTTATAAGTTAAATCGATCTATGAAACAGTAATTCTTTAAAGATTTTTTGTAGCTGTGCTAAACACGCCCCTAATTTTGCTTATTATTTTTTTTAGAAAAAAATGCGTATTATATATGTGGAATTAAGGTAGTACTTATAACAACAGGCTCGGAAAAACCTAGGTTAAACCGGCCTTGTGCCACATCCTGCTCTGTGGGGAGCTCGGGTAAATACCGAGTTTATTTATTTATTTTTGAAATATTGTTGAAATTGTCGTTTTCTCTCTGATTAAATATGATCTTTCTGGAGAATGTTATTTGCATTCGGTTACGTGTTAAATACTTTTTCTCAGGAAATCAATCCTTTGTCAAAGCGAGCGAAGTAAAAAGCAGTATTTTAACCCGCACCCCCCAGAAGCTAACTAAAGAAACAGGGAAACTTAATTGGAAAGAAAATTTGTTTTTTTGTTTTACATCATATCAACCTCAATGAGTTATTTAATGCCGACAAGATTTTTATTGCTGGTAATATTTTGATCATGTTTTTTTTTTCTTTTTATGTTTTTCTTCGTCCTCATCGCAATCAGATGCAGCAAGAACCAATATCTCAAAACTTGCCATCACGGTTTCTAACCATTTCATCTTCTACCGACATCATTGCCATTAGTACCACCAGTTGCCATCTTCAGCTGTTTGGATAGCTTCTTTTTTTTTTCTTTAATTTTTTATTAAGACACTTTCTAGGTACTTGGTCTCTCTCTCTTCATTTTCTTTTTTGATCTCCTTCTTTCTGTCTTCTATTTTCTTTTTCTCGATCTTGATTGTAATTTTTGTATCGTTTGCACATTTCTTTTTCCTTTTTCTCACTTTCTAGTTCTATTGCCTCGTTTCTCTCTTATTTCCATGGCTTTCTTTTTCTTCTTTCTCTTTATTCTCTTCTTTTGCCCCCTTCCTCCTTTCTTTATTTATCTTTTTTCTCTTTCTGTCGTGTCGCGTTTTTTCTACTTTGTTTCTTTTCCCTTTTTTTGATTCTCTCTTTCCACTCATTCTCTCTCAGTTTTCCTCTTTATTCTTCGGTTATTTTTCTCTTTTTCTTCTGTTTTCCTTTTTCTTCTTTTCTCCTTTTTCTTCTCTTTCTTTCTTCGTTGGTTCTTTTCCTCTTTCCTCTCCATTTTTTACCGCTTCTTTTTCGCCATCTTTATTTTCTTTCCTTGTATTTCAATTTTACATTTATTCTAAACAAACTTTCTGCAACTGAACCAATTTAAACACACTTCAGAAACCTCAGTATATAGATCAGTTATAAAAAATATATTATAGGAGATACGATAACTGAATATAGAACAGGCTGTGTCAGGGGTAGTTTCGCTCCATACCGCAAATTGCTACAAAACCAAAATATTCGTGTTCTTAAATAGCTTCGTCATATGGAGACTCTAATATGGATGCCATATTAGATTAGTCTCTTGGACTGGCGCTAAAGAATCACAAAGAACTAAATAGCAGTAACCATATCTTAGAATCTCTTGGACTGACGCTACAAAATCACGAAGGACTGTACTAAATAGCAGAAACCATATTTTAGAATCTCTTGGGCTGGCGCTACAGAATCACAAAGAACTCTACTAAAAAGCAGTAACAATATCTTAGAATCTCTTGGACTGGCGCTACAAAATCACGAAGGACTGTACTAAATAGCAGAAACCACATTTTAGAATCTCTTGGGCTGGCGCTACAGAATCACAAAGAATTGTACTAAATGGCAGAAACGACATCTCATGAAGACTACTAACAGAAGCATCATCTAAAAAGAATAGCACACGTAATACGAAGAAAAAAATAACAATTAATATTTTAACATTCCACACTACTTCAAATAAAAGGTTAGGAAGGAAATTCCCACCATTGCTGGACAGTGCTAAACTCTTTATGCCCTTTTCATTTTTTGTGTACCTATATCAATTCATTTTCTATCCATATGCTGTCGATTTTCTCCCTGTAGATTCTATTGTACTGTTTTAACATCATCAGTATAAAAAATGCGAAAATGTTTGTGTGTCACGCTTTTTCAATTAAAGGGACACAACTCTCTGAAAAATTCTTACTTCCGGAGCCATGTTCAGGTGACCTTGAAGCAGGAAGATTTTCACCTTTGCTGTTTCAGCTTGGCAATGGAACCATCAAAATGGACGAAAATGGAGATATTTCACTCCCAAATGGCTGTGGAGTTTCAGTCTCAAATATCCAAGACTTGATTAACCATGTTTATCCAAAGATCAAACACCATTTCGTGGATTCAGACTAGCTTTGTGAGAGGGCCATATTAGCTCCTAAAAATCAAACTGTATAGTATCAACTGGAAACTTCTCCAAGAAATTGCAAAAGAAAGATTGAAGTACTTTTCCATTGACACTGTGGCTGAACAAAAGCAAACAGGGAATTAACCAACAGAGTTTCTGAACTCACTGAAACCTCCTGGAATGCCATCACACTAGCTGGGTTTGGTTTGGTTTGATTTACGGCATATCAACCTCAATGGGTTATTAAATGCCGAAAAATTTTTTTATTGCTGGTAATGTTTTTCTTCAAAAATCTATTTCTGGGAATATTTTTCCTTGAAGAAATCTATAGCTGGTCATATTTTTTTCAAAGAATGTATAGCTGTTTGTATTGCTGGTATTTTTTAAAAGTATTGCTGATAATAATTTTTCCTTTAAAAGTTATTGCTGCTAATATTTTTTATTACGAAATATTTCTGGTATTAAACCTATTTTTACACAAGTTGGGGTGTTAATTATTTACCCATAGCTGGGACCCTAACACGTGCAATCACCCCAGGTCAGGGTGGACCTGGGAACACCAGTGATTAAGAGGTGGTTCCACGCTCCTCAAAATCTCCTTATCAGAGGCCTTGCTGTTGGACGTAGTTTATCGTCTTACCCAGGACGCGGATGTAGTTTATCGTCATACCCAGGACGGACACTAGCTGGGACTAAAAGAAAATGTGCTATTTATGCTATTGAGAAATCTGGATCCTCTGAAGCTTTGTCATGGAACAAGGTTAATTATCAAGAAGATTTTTCCTCATCTCTTGGAAACAGAGATCCTTACTGGCCCAGGAAAGAAGGAAAGAGTTTTAATTACAAGCACCCACTTAATTCTACCAGATCTTCCATTTCAGTTCAAAAGACGCCAGTTTCCAGTGAGAGCGAGCTTTGCAATGTCAATCAATAAATCCCAAGGACAATACTTGAAAGTAACTGGACTTCTGTTATAGTGGAACACACCTATTCTATAGTTAATAGACTCTCCCGCCTATAATAAGTAGGAGTAGTAATTGTCGCTAAGTCGCTCAGTGAATTGGTCTGGTTTCAGTCTGAAGTCGGACGACCGGCTGACCGGTTGAACTCTCTGCCTTCAGGCGGGGAGGAACCCGAACGAGGCTACGCCGAAGGGCGGATTCTCTTTCGGGGAGATAAACCGACCCTGAACCCGTTTATACGGGTTTTAAAAGGGCATATTTTTGGCCGAGCCCACGGTCTCGGAGATCCCAGTTAAACCGGCCTTGTGCCACATGATGCCCTCGTGTGGTGGGGGTGACTGAATATCGCTCAGTGAGTTGGTCAGTCAGTCGATGTCGGACGACAGTTAGTCGAATACTAAACTATCAGCGACCACAACTAGATTACTCTGCGTCATACCTATTATATCAAGTTCCTAACGTTTTGTACGTCGAACCTATTTTAGGACCGACTTAGTACAAATACAAGCCTCTCCTGTGAAAATCACTCCATAACAACTTCATCTGATGACCCTGCTTTTCTCACGGCTAGATCTATGGTGGTTTTTCAAGGGTTGCGAATGGAAACTATTTGTACTGACCCCGAATGGGGAAACCAAGAATGCTGTTTATCATGCAGCGATGCTATAAGTTCCAAATAGAGAAATTTGTTTTGATGAAAACTATTGTTTGAAAAATATTGTTCAAGTTTGATAAAATTTAATATGTTCTCCATGCGTGCTGTCATTGTTGGGTCGAAGGCCCAGTCAAGAGCCCTCCGCGGGAGCTAGCTTAAATGCCGCCTGATATGTTTTTAAATAGATATAGTTTTTTCCGAACCGTTCAAATAAATTTTTGTGTCGTAGCTTATGAAATACTTTTGCGTATTCCATAGAATATAAGTGTATATCCTTCTGCAATTCTGTAGCTCTCAGTTATAATTTTGCGCGTAAATATAGAATTTCTTGTTTAAGTGCCCGTGACAAAACCATGCTGTCCTATTTCCGATCTAATTCTACTTCGTGTTTTATTCATCTAAATTCGTATTACCAGTCTGGTTATGTGACTGATTACCATTACATTATGTTTTTTTTTTAAATCTTAATTCTTCACTTCTGTCTTCTGTTACTGATCAGTTTTCATAATATAATTCCATGTTTTCGTTTCCTCATTTGAATCCAAATTTTTAACTTTTAGTGCGATTTCTTTTGCTGGAATCACTTTATGCTGTAGTTAGGAACTGCAGAAAAACATCAGCTAACAATCAGAAAGAAACAGCTGGAGTCTTTGGAAAACATACTGAAAAAAAGTAAGTTTGGAGAACGTAACACTCACAAGGCCATATGAAGACAAGAAAAGCAGAGTAATCTACCGAGTACATTACCTGGCAATTAATTAATCTGTGTAAATGTATTACAGAACAAGCAAGTTTATTACTTACATTATTTACATTATTCGGACTGTTATTCTCATCTTTATTGCCATATTCACATTTCGGTCTGTATACTTCTGATATGTAAATTATTTACATTATTCGGACTGTTATTCTCATCTTTAATATTCACAACGTTTCGGTCTGTATACTTCTGATATTATTATGATTATTTACATTATTCGGACTGTTATTCTCATCTTTATTGCCATATTCACAACGTTTCGGTCTGTATACTTCTGATATGAGGTATTATGATTATTTACATTATTCGGACTGTTATTCTCATCTTTATTGCCATATTCACAACGTTTCGGTCTGTATACTTCTGATATGAGGTATTATGATTATTTTTCATTATTCGGACTGTTATTCTCATCTTTATTGCCATATTCACAACGTTTCGGTCTGTATACTTCTGATATGAGGTATTATGATTATTTACATTATTCGGACTGTTATTCTCATCTTTATTGCCATATTCACAACGTTTCGGTCTGTATACTTCTGATATGAGGTATTATGATTATTTACATTATTCGGACTGTTATTCTCATCTTTATTGCCATATTCACAACGTTTCGGTCTGTATTTCTGATATGAGGTATTATGATTATTTACATTATTCGGACTGTTATTCTCATCTTTCCATATTCACAACGTTTCGGTCTGTATACTTCTGATATGAGGTATTATGATTATTTACATTATTCGGACTGTTATTCTCATCTTTATTGCCATATTCACAACGTTTCGGTCTGTATACTTCTGATATGAGGTATTATGATTATTTACATTATTCGGACTGTTATTCTCATCTTTATTGCCATATTCACAACGTTTCGGTCTGTATACTTCTGATATGAGGTATTATGATTATTTACATTATTCGGACTGTTATTCTCATCTTTATTGCCATATTCACAACGTTTCGGTCTGTATACTTCTGATTGAGGTATTATGATTATTTACATTATTCGGACTGTTATTCTCATCTTTATTGCCATATTCACAACGTTTCGGTCTGTATACTTCTGATATGAGGTATTATGATTATTTACATTATTCGGACTGTTATTCTCATCTTTATTGCCATATTCACAACGTTTCGGTCTGTATACTTCTGATATGAGGTATTATGATTATTTACATTATTCGGACTGTTATTCTCATCTTTATTGCCATATTCACAACGTTTCGGTCTGTATACTTCTGATTATTATGATTATTTACATTATTCGGACTGTTATTCTCATCTTTATTGCCATATTCACAACGTTTCGGTCTGTATACTTCTGATATGAGGTATTATGATTATTTACATTATTCGGAATCTTTATTGCCATATTCACAACGTTTCGGTCTGTATACTTCTGATATGAGGTATTATGATTATTTACATTATTCGGACTTTATTCTCATCTTTATTGCCATATTCACAACGTTTCGGTCTGTATACTTCTGATATGAGGTATTATGATTATTTACATTATTCGGACTGTTATTCTCATCTTTATTGCCATATTCACAACGTTTCGGTCTGTATTTCTGATATGAGGTATTATGATTATTTACATTATTCGGACTGTTATTATTTTATTGCCATTTCACAACGTTTCGGTCTGTATTTCTGATATGAGGTATTATGATTATTTACATTATTCGGACTTATCCTCACCTTCATTCACAACGTTTTGGTCGTTGGATAAAGACCAGTGACTAGACCCAAACATCTGTCTATATCTCTGAGATGAGGTATTATGATTACTTCGTAATGATTATGATCTACTTCGTGTTTTATTCATCATAATTCGTATTACCAGTTTGGTTATGTGACTGATTACCATTACATTATGTTTTTTTTTTTTTTGGGGGGTATCTTAATTCTTCACTTTTATCTTCTATTACTGGTCAGTTTTCTTAATATAATTCTATGTTTTCCTTTCCTCATTTGAATCCAGATTTTGAGCTTTTATCAGGATTTCTTTTGGTGGGAATTTCAAATTGAACACTTTATGCAATCAACGGGAGTGGATTTCGATCCTCTGCCCATCCTATAGGGATAAAGAATTGGTTGGTTAATTTAGTAACATCGTAATTATGAGTTCAATCCCTGGGCCAGGTAGCACAGACTCAGACTCAGTGAAAACTGCTAAAAATACGTAAGAGAAACAAAACGAGATATTTTTCGGCATGGATAGTGAAGAGTACTGTGTATTTTAAGAAATGGGAATATATGCTTACAAACATGCAATATATGAATGGATTTCTGTAATGAGAACATGGCATTTTTTTTTTTTACATTTGGCTTAATGCCCTCATCTTTGTTGTTATTACCACAATATTTTGCCGGAAGTGGTCTTCTGCCTTCTTCGGGTATCTGTTGATCTAACGGAATCAGAATAATCTACCGACTGTAGATTAATCCATGGACGATAGGAAAGCTTGAATGAAAATGTACGTAAAGCGGGTAAAAAAAAAAGGAGAAAATTCATTTTTAAAGAGTAGTTTTTTGTAATTATTTTCGCTTTACAAAAACTGATAACTGATAGATTATAAAAATAATGTAAATAAGAAAGGAAAACAAATGTTTCCCAAATTTAATATTTCTTACTTTACGATACTTCTTCAAGCATTCCATGCACAATTGAATCATCATTTTTCGCCTCCTTTCTCTTCGATACGTATGAATGGAGACATAGTTCTGTCGTTGGATTTAAAAAAAAAATCGGAATCACCCTATGCAAGGCAATAAAGCCACTAAGACCCAAACCGTTACAGGGTGTGGAATAATTATAAGAAACATTAATAATGAGGGGGAAGAGGAAAGCGTAGTCAGGAGGAGAGTAGATAGCGTTTGACATTGCATTTAAATTAGAAAAGAAACTGTTAGCATAGAACTTACGGTTCCATCTATTCAGCTCAACTGTAATTTGATGAGATCTCGACGCCAGTCTGGTACTGCGCTTAAATTTTATAAAATCTGGTATCGTAGCGAAGAGCTCATCCGAACAATTACCATGAAAGTATTCATAGAAAAAAGACACAGAGAGGCAACCTAACATCACTGGGTATATGACTGAAGCCAGATAACCGATTTACCAGTTTCTTTCGCTCTCAGTACCCCCCCTTGCGTCTTAGTGGCTTTATCGCCTTGCTTGGGGTGAAATGATGTTAAAAATTGAAAATTACGCATTTAGCCTCGAATCATGAAGAAATGATGTCCATACCTTTGGAAAAAATGATCAATTGATGATATCCGCTGATCTCCAAAGCGACATCAGTTGTTGATGACTGCCGTTTACGGGTTAAATAAATGGCTTAGTTCGAAAATTCCTGCAGCTTACCTGTATTGACAGACAAGTGGATAGTGCACAACAGCTGAAAGGTTGTGATAAAAGATGAAGTCGTTTGGCCGTCTGTAAATAAAATAATTCCTAATCCCAGAAATTCAGGTAGAAATGTTCTTTTCCAATAGCTCTTATTTATTAATGGCGATTTTCTGGTACAAGGCCGAAAGTATGGGGCACCCAGTGAGGATCGAACTTGCCATTCAGTAGTAACTGATCTGGCGAGACAATCTTGCTAACTATTGCACCACGTCTAAGTTCCTAAATAATTTCCTAAGCTTAGATTAGATGTGGCACAAGGCCGACATTATGGGGCACCCAGTGAGGTTCGAACTCACTATTCAGTTGTAACTGATCTGGCGCGACAACCTTATTAACTATTGCCCCACGTCGAAGTGCCTAAATAATTTTCTAAGCTTAGATTAGATGTGGCACAAGGCCGACATTATGGGGCACCCAGTGAGGTTCGAACTCACTATACAGTCGTAATTGATCTGGCGCGACAACCTTGTTAACTATTGCCCCACTTCGAAGTGCCTAAATAATTTTCTAAGCTTAGATTATATGTGGCACAAGGCCGGCAGTATGGGCACCCAGTGAGGATCGAACTCACTAGTCGTAAATGATCTGGCGAGACAACCTTTCTAACCATTAAACCGCCTCGAAGTGCCCACTTGTTTTATTTATGTAATTATCATTAGTATCGATCAGCAGTTTATTTTAACTACTGTTTATTGCAGATTTCTTATTCCTTTGTTTTGTATTCCTGGAACTTTTAACCAGTCTTCGACCGATTAATCGGCCAAGAATTGACAGCATAAGTTTATTCTCTCCCGATTATTCGGTGTTTATATTGAGCCATCCTTGTTTATTTCATTGTAGAAATGCCATCCCTGGCCAAAAACGTTTTCTTAAGCATAGAATGAATTTAAATACGTTTTCCTTAATTTCTCGCCAACCTCTATTGAGAGTACTTAATAATAACAAATATCTACGTCTAATAAAACACGTCGGCCATCATGTATAACGCGTTCAAGACAAGCAGATGATTGCAAATAAAATGCTTAGTGTTAAAATCCATATTGAATAGATAAATGTTCAATGACTTAGAGTACTGTCTATATTTCTGAGATGAGGTATTCTGTACAGTATTTACATTAGTCGGACTATTGTCCTCATCTTTGTCGCCATATTTGTCACAACGTTTCGGCCGTTGTACAATACAATATGGGAACCAGTAATAAGGAGTGCCAGAGAAAAGCAATGATAACAAAGTTGCAATATGAACTCTGGTAAAGACATGCAATGATAACAGCAAAATTGGTAAAAATGATGCTGAAAACATTAGGTTTATAATACTCAGAAGTTCATACCCAGATGTCCTCAAGGCACATGGCACATGGCACAGTGGATAAAGGCGTTGGTTAGATCCAGTGACGGGCCCAAAGAAAGTGAGTTCAATACCAGGTTAAGGAAGTGGAGAACTTTCAGAGGGAAATTTAGCAGGAGATAACTGATAACTGACATCCATCAAACATGGCACGTGGAACTAGAAAATAAAGGGTTCAGTTCGAACCGTTATGACAAATATGGCGACAAAGACGAGGACAATAGTCCGACTAATGTAAATACTGGACTTAGAGGATGTTTCACAGTTGTTGAGACAAAGCTGCCGCCTCTCAGATGGAGAGAGCTCGAGGAAGGTGAGGACCTTAATTGAGGAGGGACAGTGGTTTCAGCAGGATGGCGCTCCTCCACTGCTAATGTTATATGGCATAGCTCCGTGAAAAGTTTGGGAAGCTCTCATCTCATCAGCCGGAAAGCTGAAGTTAAATGGTTACCTCACTCGCCTGAACTGAACACCCTAGATTTCTTCGTATGGGCAGCCATCACTGAGAAGATTCAAGCGTTATCAACAATTTATGCATGCGTTATCAACAATTTTGCATTCAACAGTGCTTTCATCATGTTTGATACTAAAAAATTTTTGTAGATCCTAAAATGTTATGCTTTTGCCTTTCAATAAATGTAAATTCGATTCCTCTATCATTTGTGGTCATTTATTTGTGTTCGATCATTTCGTTTCAAAAACTGTGACGGACCCTTTTATTTCCAACGTGATGTTTCGCGGGCACAGATCTGCCCCTCAGGGTAAAATGAATCTATTATTATTAAGAATAATAGTGATTGTGGCTCGTTGCTTGTTTCCGAGTATGCCCATCTGATAGGGTCGCTAGCTAATCCCTATTGCAGACACTTGCTCAGGCACATTTATATGTATTTATAAGCCAACTTGATACCGGTTCCCGTACGATCACGGTTTCCTAAAGTCGAGCTCGATCAGTACTTAGAGGAGTGACGGCATGGGAATATAGGTAAGACTTAAGCTTGTGATTTGTGGGCGGTAATGGATTAGAATTGTTAATCGGAGGGCCAAGTTCCAATTCTCGTTGCTTTCCTTATATTCACTTACGCACAAATACCCTCGGGAAAGGCAAGAATTCACCTCTTCTCCCCTAAGCTATGGATTAATTAGTAAAACTAAATATAAAAAAATTATTATTGACTCCATAAAACTTCATACAAGCTAAAAATATTTTCTGGCTGCAAAGGGTTGATAAACCGTAGAAAACGAATCAATCAATCAATCAAGTGTTTGGATTGCTATGCATGTCTTTAATTTTCTGAAACCTTAAAATTAATAACAACCGGCCTAGATCAAGAAGACCTACTAAATAAAAATTGTGCTTCCAGATACTTATGAGTTCAATACCAGGCCACAGCAGTGATGAAATAAAACTTGGGCAGTTGAGTTAAAGGGAAATAACCGAGACATCCAGAAGAGGCATGACACGTGGAACTAGAACAATCTACTCCAGTGGACGAAATAAAAGGTTCGGTTCATAATTCCAATCAGCTGAAGGAGGCCAGAGCTTAAAACGGCCGAAACGTTATGAATAATTAAGTCTTCAAAGATCGCATGATACGCGAGTATATACCATAGTTCAACTTGTCGCTCAGTTTTTGCCTTAATCTTTTATAAGTCCTTTCCTTTGAATTTAATGTTTCCTTCTCTCTTTTTTTTTTTGCAATATTATTTTATTTTTTTACTTGCATTATTTACATTATTCAGACTGTTATCATCATCTTTATTGCCATATTCACGTTTCGATCGTTGTACTCTCCAGCCTTCATCAGGTGATTGGAATTTAAAACCGAATTCTTTTATGCCTTCCCCCAGAGTAGACTGTTCTAGTTCCATGTGGCATGCCTCTTCCGAATGTCTCAGTTATTTCCCTTTCCATTTAAGAAAGCTTTATTCAATACAAGAATACAAGGTTCGCATAGAGTGTCCTTTCATAGTCCAAGTAAACGGAAATAGTCCTCTCAAAGAGGAGAGTAACAAAACAATGGGAGATAACTCTTGATTATTTATAACAGCCATCTTTTTTTTTATTTACTTCTGATAATTCTCATATCCTCTTTCCAGTCCTTCCTTATTTTTTTTCTTTTGTTTCTTTCTGTCCGCCTCTCACCCTCATCTTCCCCTTTGCCGTTTTTCTAAAATTCACTTTTCCACCGATTTCTTTCTTTCGTTATCAATTTCTGTCACCCGTCTAACCACTCATATTTTTCTCCAGGTCTTTTTAATCTCTTCCTCTCTTTCTTTCTTTTGCTGTCTATGTTGTTTATCAATTTCTGTCCCCCACCCCCTCTAACCACTCATATTTTTCTCTGGATCTTTGAAATCTCTTCCTCAGTTTCTTTCTTTCGCTATGTTCTTTATCAATTTCTGTCTCCCATCTAACCACTCTTATTTTTCTCCAGGTCTTTTAAATCCTTTCCTCTCTTTCTTTCTTTCTTTTTTTTCTTTCTTTGAGTGTCTATGTTTGTTACCATTTCCGTCTCCCCCTCTAACCACTCATATTTTTCTCTGGCTTTTTCAAATTTCTTTCTCTGTCTCTTTCTTTCACTCCCTATGTTTGTTATCATTTCTATCTCCCCACTAACCACCTATATTTCCAGATCTCTTGATCTTTTAAATCTTTTCCTCTGTTTCTTTCTTTCTTCACTATGACTCTGTCTATTTATTTCTTCCTCTTTCTAAGCAACCATATTTTACTATAGAACTTTTAAAATATTTCTTTCTTTATTTACTCTCTATTTCCGTTGTGCCTCTCTTTACGGCCATTTTTTTTTTACCTTCCATTCTTGCTCAATAAACTGTGATTTCTCAGTACTTTTTAAATCTTCCTTGTTTACTTTATCCTTCTTTCTAATTCTTTCTTCGTCCTTATATCCAGCCAGCCTTTTCTTATTTTCACCTTTCTTTTCTTTCTCTCACTCTTTTCGGTGCACTTTTCTCTCTTTCTTTTCTATGAGACTCTCTCTTTTTTTTTCTTCTCCTCTTCTCCTTTTATTATCTTCTCAATTTATATCTACCTTTTCTTGATTTTTTTTCACTTCACTACTTTCTCTCTCTATCTTTCTTTAATCCCCTTCCCTTTTTACTTTCTCCTTCTCCTACCTCCCATATCCCCACTCTTCATTCTTCATCATCTTCCATGCTTTTTGGTCGTCTTCGTGGTTCTTTTGATCTGCTAGTGGTGAGGGGCTTATAACCTCATTCTTTTCCCCAGGAGGTGTATAATTTTTTTCCCTGTGCCAAAAAAAAAAAAAAAAAAAAAAAAAATTGCTTACATAGGATGAAGGTTTTTCTGTGTTTCATTTTTCATCATGTTGTGGAACTTACAAGGTGTATATATAGCTATATGTGCTTCATTGCCCGCTGGTAAGAGTTTTTAAAAATCCATTTTTTTCCTCCTCAATATGTTCATATATAATCTAAAAAAGCTTGTCTTCAGTTGTTTGCTTTTGGTTAAATTTAAACCCTATTTTCTGGCACATTCATCCACTTGCCATTTTTCAGTGTTTAAGATTTAAAATTTTAATTTTTTTTCTTAAATTAGAAATATATTTGTGGCTCAGCATTTTTTATTACAGCAATGAATTTAGACAGGCATGTATATATCTATCTTTACCTATAAATCTATCTATCAAATATATATATATATATATATATATTGTTTGAGAGTTATATATATGTATTGTTAGAGTGTTGTATGTATATGTTATTTGAGAGTTGTCTGTATGATTAACTATGGAGCAAGTTTGAAAATTGTTATAAATTTAACATGTGCCATCTACACAAACAATGGAAACAAAACTACAAGAAAACAACTTTGAATTTAAAAAATGAAATTTACATCCATATTATTTCACTGATAAAGCTTAAGGCAAAATGATATATATATATATATATATATATATATATTATAGATATTATATATATATATATATTGTTAGAGAGTTGTATATATATATATATATATATATATATATATATACATATTATATACAAGTGTCTGTGTGTATACATATATATATATATATATATATATATATGTTTATACATTCAATTGTAGATACAAATATTTAAGTAAATGCTATGTTTGTATGTACAAAAAGAATGTATAAACATAAAAATGTCTTAAAATAATTGTCGGACTTTGTCCATTTCATATATATATATATATATATATATATATATATATATATATATATATGAGCAAACATGAAAATTGTTATAAATTTAACATGACATCTACACAAACAATGAAAGCAAAACTACAACAAAACAAGTTTGAATTTGAAAAATGAAATCTAATTCCATATTATTTCACTAAAAACAAAATTATATATATATATATATATATATATATAAATTAATATATATATATAAATTAAATTAATGATATATATATATAAATTAATTGCAAATTGGAAAACATTTTTTGTCAGACTAAAGTAATGTTTTTGTTGATAGAATTGCATATTTCGAAATGAGATGGGGAACATAAAAACACAAGCATTGTTTGGAATTATGCACAGACAGGAATCACTGAAAATTTTGGAATGCTGAAATTTTAAACTTTAAATTAATTTCAATTTTCTCACATGTTTCTGTACCTGTTGTCTCAGCAATTTCATTCAGTTTCCTTATGTTTTTGTTTTTATGACTTTTATTATTAAACATCCGACATTGTGATATTAGAAAATCTGCCAAGAAAGGTGAAATGTTGTTAGAACCTGAACACAGTTATACTGTAGATTATCTAATAATTAAAACACTCTCTATACGCTTTTGTCTTCGTAAATAATTATACCTTTTAATTAAATTAGCATTTTTTTAAATAAAAATTATGGTCAAATTCATTACACTGAGCAACTTCTGTACTGAATGTGTAGCTGCATAAATGACCTTTTTTGAGTTCATATAGTCTTTTATTTATATAAAAGTTTATATATCATATTCTCCCACATACATATACATTTAGGTATATATATGTACAAGCTGAAAGCTTAGATAGGATTAAAAAACATGTATCAATATGGTTTTATTCTTTCATCCTTGAATGATAATGTTATTAATCTTATCAGATAATATGAAAGGAATTTACTTAAAATAAATAGACAAAACTTGTCTATATTAATTAATGAAACATGCATCAATATATATATATATATATATATTTCAATAAAGGTGCAATCAATTTACAAATTCATGAATTATTCATACAAAAACAAATACAAAGGTTAATGATTTAATTGGCGAGAAATCCATCGTCGCAAACAAT
>CAHIKZ030000309.1:580000-620000 GCA_903632075.3 Acanthosepion pharaonis | reverse complement strand
GGAATTTGGGGGTTGTGAGAAAATTCTCAATATATATTTTTTTTTAAAAACATTTATTTTCTTTTTTTGGTTACTAAATGTTTTTAACATTTTAAGTTCTCAATTCTTCTGCACAATTCTGAATAATTGTTCTTCAATAATTATATTTTAGTAATTGAGAAATAATATTTAACAAGGAAATTTCAAGATGTTTGCTGTCAGAATTAAAATAAACAATGAAATGCACCCTCTTTAATATTTTAATAAAAAAGAAAAAGTCAAAACTCAATAGCATTAACTATGAACATAGCGACAATGTGCTGACCATGTTTCGAAAATAAAACATCCATATAACTGTAGATGCACACATAACACAGCCCATACATTCAGTTAAAAGTAAAAAATAAAATCATCCTTGATAATAGCCAAAAGTAGAGCTTAAAGTGCTCGGAAATGCAAAACTTTTGGATAGTTTTTACCCAGGAAAGAAAACATTTGTACGAACACAAGAAGAATTAAATAAAAAGCTTAATCACAGTACCTTGTCAGCCATCTTTAAAGAAATATATATAAAAGAGGGATTGTGGCCTAAATACGATGATTAAAAATAACGAACACCCTAATAATTAAAAAGAAAAAGCCAACGCTCAATAAAATTAACTATGAAAATGGCCACAAGAAAAATTAAGCTTAATTGCAGAACCTTGTCAGTCATCTTTGATGAAACATATATATATATATATATATATATATATATATATATATATATGAATTCAGCCTGCATTATATGTCTACTTAATATTTTATTGTAGTTTTCCAACTTTTAAATACAATATTGAACATTACAAATAAACTGTCCAAAATTCCTATTTAGTTCTATTTATGTTCAAGAACTTCAGACCATAAAAACAAGAACATTAACTTTGGACAGTGTGTTACTGTTATATTCTGTACCAGTAGGAATATATACTTGAAAAACACGGTGGATAAAATAAGTAAAGGTTTATTTTAAATCCAACACAATAAGAATAAAGGTAACAGTTATGCACAAGCTTGTCGCAAGTCAATCCACTAGTGAGTGCTACTATTGGAAGGCTGGTAGTTCTCACGTAAGTCTGTGTCGTACTCAACACATCCCAGGTAGACTCTGTAGTCTGTTGACTTACAGATACTTATAGGTAGTTACTACCTATAGTATAGTCACTTATGGGGGTAACAGGTTATTCCATTACATCAACGGCCAAAACTTTGAAACTAATATGCAGCATCTTATTTTCAAAATAGAAAAATACAATAAAAACATTTAGATAGACTGACCTTGTCACTTGAATTTTTCCAAAACTTGCCTGAATGAATTTTTATTGAATATATGTAATTTATATAGATACATACCTGATGTTTTGTGGAATGACACCCAAGAGCATGCTAACCCTAATCACTGGCATCCTGGATATGACAATAAACTATATATTGGCAGAAAGGACCCTAGTCAGGGAGTTTTGAGGAATGTAGAAACACTTCTAAATTGCTGTTGTTTCCCAGGTCCATCCTGACCCGGAGTGGTAGCACCTTTTAGGGCCCCAGCTATGGGCAAATAGTGAACTCACAAACTGGGGTCAAACCATTCTGAAAGTACAAAAAAAATATATTTTCTTAGTAAAAGTAACAGCAATAGGTTTTAATAATCTTTTTTCCAGCTATAGGTTTTAATAGTAAAAAAATAATTACCAAAATGTCTAAAGAAAATTAAACTTTGGCCTTAAATAACTCATAATGAATTGATATGCTGTTAAACAAACAAACCAAACCCCAGTTGCTATAATCTTAACCTATTCAACTCTAGGGTCAACTGTTATCTTCCCTATATATCCCCATAAACTGTGCATATTACTCTGTAACACTCTAACTTGAGTGGCTCTTCAGCTTTGTACACTGTGAATATCATTGATAGAAAAAAAAAAAATATATATATATATATATATGCTAAACTACTAGGAACACTCTGTTGGATAGCACATGTAAGTCTATCAAAACAAACTCGTACTTGAGGAAAAAAATTTGAAAAAAAAGAAAGAACTAGAATCATCCGAACAGGGTGAAATAAATCGTCCAGTGCCTTGTTGTGTGTGTGTATATATATATACATATACATATATATATATATATATATATATATATATATATATATATATATACAAAAAATGAAAGCATTGGCAAAACCAACACAAAACCTGTCAAGTGACCAATAAAAATAAAAATCAATCCTAATAATTCAAAAACAAAATAGATAACGTTAACATAAACAAAGAAGAAAGGGAAAAAATCAAAGACAGACACCAATGGAAAGAGTCTCATCAAGCAATACTAAGCAAATCCTCCAGCCAGCAATAAAGTTCAAACTGCTACTCAAGTTTCACGCTACCATGATCATCAGAATATATACAGTGTTCAACAAATGGTTCTTGCAACATTCAAAATGTTGCCTTGCACAGTCTGGGTAAGACTCAAATGCTTCTGTTCTTGTTCCATTTAAAATTTATTTTTAATCATGCCAACCTCCTATCTAATATCAATATCCCTCTATATGGCAGTGAATGCTTCGCAATTTCTTCACTGCTAAAGAGAAAACTTGAGGCAACAGAATGCTGACAATACCATAAATGGAGCATGTAAGCAATGAGGAAGTTTTAATTAAAAAGGAATCAAAAAGGACACTAAGAATCAGAAATGTACAGTTGAAATTTCTGGAATGCATTATGAGGAAAGAAGGTTTGGAAAATTTGACACTTGCAGGAGATTGAATGCAAGAGAGGCAGAGGGAAGCTGCAAGAATCTTGGCCTTCAAGCTTGTTTAAACAGATACCAAAACAGTGCCTGCATGTGTAAGATAATAAATGGAATAAAATATTACTTTGAGCTGTGAAAAATAAGAAGTTGTGGAGAAGCACAGTTCCCACGTCCTTAAGGGACATAGTGCATAAGAAAAGAAGATTTTTCTATTTTTGTTTATCTCTGGTGTTCCATTCCCTACCTCCCCTGTAGCCATTTTATAATAACATGATTTCATTTCACCCACTATCCATGATTCAAAAACTACCTGGATTTTTGTTCATTTTTTTTTTCTTCTATTTTATTTTTTCTTTCAATTTCTGAAAGTTTTGCTAATTTGTTTTTGTGTTTCTCAATAACAAAATAATTATATCCAAATTTGTTCTTCCCCTGGGGTAGAGAAACGGTGGTTAAGAATAAGTTCATCATATATTTAGCTTCTAAAAATGTGATAAACAGAGTCTTACCTGAAGTTCTAAAGTGAATACCATTTTTTTAATGATTTTTCTCTTGTTTCAATTACTGTATCAGTAGAAAATGGAAAACAAAACACAAAAAAAGATGCTTTCCAAAAACTAAACAAAGTATTAAGAAACAAGAAAATTTCATCAGAAACAAAGAAAAAAGTGTTGAACTGTTACATAATGTCAGTCTTTGTATATGGATGCTGGACAATTTCATCATAGATAAAGGAGTGAATGATTTGTGTTTTTATGGCGTATCAGCTTTTGCAGGAAATTTAAAACCAGAAAATATTTTCAGATTGTAAAAATTTTGCAGGGAGATAATAATTGTTTTTTTCTGATGCAAGTTTTACTAATTAACCCATAAGTTTCAATGCTTTGCTTGTGGGGGGAAAGATTGAAAGAAAATACATAAATGCATTTAGTAGACTTATAATCAATAACTAGTCAAAGTATCAGTCTACACTTCATAAAGATGATTTTTAAGTACTGTAATGTTGTGCTGGTAAAACTATTTAAAGAAGTTATGCAAATTTAATAATTAATTTAGATGCTGCAGCTGAACTTTAGTAAATGAAACGACACATCTAAAGATACTAGTTTGGTAAATTCAGAGAATCATGAAATTATTGCACTTCTGAAATTTAGACATTTCAAGATCAGCTTGAATACCTCCCACATAATGGTAAGACTTTATTGCCAATGGTATCTTAACCTAGCTAATGTCTTACCATTATGTGTCAGGTATTTGTGGGTGGTAATATGAGTGAAATAATTCTGCTGAATCCTGTATTATAGATAATAATAGCCATTTTCTGTTAGTTGTGTTCGTCTAAATTCCTGACCACTGGTAATCTCTTTCTTCTACATTTGTGATACATTTTTATAGTAGAACTATTAGTAATGCAAAATCTATAGTAAAACCATTAGCAATGCATTTCTGTAGTAAAATCATTAGCAATTATTCATGTAATAGCTCTATTCTATCAGTAATATTTGCATTAATTCTTCACCAATAACAATTCTTTTCTTTTTTATTTGCTATTAATCTCTATAGTAAAACAATTAGCAATGGAATTCTATGGTAAAATCATTAGCAATGCATTCTTGTAGCAAATCATCGGCAATGCATTCCTGTAGTAAATCCATTAATAATGCAATTCTATGGTAAAACCATCAGCAATGCATTTCTATAATAAAACCAGTAGAAATGTAATTCTATAGTAAAACCATTAGCAATGGAATCCTATAATAAAACCATTGGCAATGCATTCTTGTAGTAAAACCACCAGCAATGCATTTCTATAGTAAATCCATCAACAATGCATTCTTCTAGTAAAAATCATTAGCAGTGCAAATCTATAGTAAAACCATTAATAATGCAATTACATTATACATATAATACTATATTATATGATATATACTATTATTAATATTTGCATTAATTCTTTTCTTCCTTATTTGCAATTAATCCCTATAGTAAATCATTAGCATTGCATTTACATTATAGGCATATTAGTGATATTCTATCAGTAATGTTTGCATTAATTCCTGACCAATTATAATCCCTTTCATCCTGATGATTTAATGCATAATGTACAGTTATTACCAGAACAGGATTAAATATTTTATAGTAAATCCTGTCAAAATCTCCGTCCTGGGTATGACGATAAACTACATCCAACAGCAAGGCCTCTGTTCAGGAGGTTTTTAGGAGCATGGAACCACCTCTTAATTGCTGGTGTTACCTGAGGTGGTAGCATCTGTTAGTGTCCCAGCTATGGGCAAATAGTTAACACCCAAACTTGGGCTTAAAATACTATGAAAGTGTGAAAATAGGTTTTTATACCAGAAATACTTTATAAAAAAAAATGTTACCAACAATATATTTTTTGAAAAAAAATATTACCATCAATAAAAATTTTGTCGGCATCAAATGATATGCCATAAAACAAACCAAACTATCAAAATTCAGAATTAAATCCTTTAATAATTTAACCTCTTTGACAAAAATTATTTTGTATTTTTGTGCAGAAAGTGATTAATATTGAGTAGACAAAGTGGAGAAACACCAAGCCTATGTAGATGGATGCAGTTAGTGCTTAAATACAACCATGTCATTGTCTCATATTTTTTTTTCCTCTACCAACAGAATTTTCTGCTTCAGTCTACATGTCATCATTAGATTGAATGGAAGTCCTGACATATTTATTTAATAAATCCAACCCAGAGTATTAAGAGTTATGTAAACAGCTACTTAAAGCATCTTATCTAAAACTAACTTAAACAAGTTCTTACGTAACCCCATTTTATGATTGGTTGGAAAGAACTCTTACATCGATGCTAAAAAGCAAGTGACTTAACCCTTTATCTCTTTAATACACTCAAACCCAACTCGTAAATATCAGCACTCAAAGTCTTAATGTTTGCATGACCCTGCTTTATCTGCAATGATGTCATCATATATTATGACAGAATATACATGGGTCAGGTTGACGGGTAGAACATTACGAGATGTTGTTTACAGGGTTGGGTTGAATGCTAAAGAGTTAAATTTGTTCAGTTTTTAACAAATATATTACTTTTTAAATCATTTCACCTCAAGCAAGGCAACAAAGCCAATAAGAGACAAGGTTTTACTGTGAAAGAAAAAAAAATATTAATAAGGTTTCCTTTGTTTTGTTTTACAGGATATCAACCTCAGTGGGTTATTTAATTCTGACAATTGTTTTTTCCTGGTAATATTTTGTTTTGTCAAAAACCTATTTCTGGTAATATTTTTTTCCCTTCAAAAATGTATTGCTGGCAATATCTTTCTTTTCAGAAGTGTATTTCTGGCAATATCTTTTTCAATGATGTATTGCCGGCAATACTCTTCCTTTTTTCAAAAACGTATTGCAGGCAATATATTTTTTCTTTAAAATTCCATTGCCGGCAATAATCTTTTACAAAGTATTCTGGTTTTAAAACCAATTTTTACACTTTTATAATGTTTTTGCCCCAGTTTTGGCATTAACTATTTCCCATAGTTGGGACCTTAACAGGTGCTACCACCCCGGGTCATTGTGGACCTGGGAACACCAGCAATTGAGAAGTGGTTCCATGCTCCTCAAAACCTCCTGATCAGAGGCCTTGCTGTTGGACGTAGTTTATCGTCATACCCACGACGCAGATGTAGTTTATGGCTCTTACCCAGGACAAACATTATTAAGGAGTGAAAACAATAAAAGAAAAGAATCAAGAAGACAGCAGATAACAATTGACATTTTATTTAAATTTTTGTTGACCAAATTTGACTGGAAAGTAAGAAGCCAGAAGAGAGTTTCCCAAGTATGAGATGCAATAGAAGATACTGTTAGCATAGAACTTACAGTTGCATCTAGACCTTTCAAGTGTAAATTGATGAAACCTTGTTGCAAATCTAGTACTGCATCTAAATTCATAAAGTCTAGGTACCATAATGGAAAGTTCATCAGAACAGTTATGATAAACATATTTATAGAAAAGACACAGAGAAGCAACATTAAGATAGTGGGAAAGTGACTGATGCTGAGATGCCTGGTCAGGACCAATAAGATTGCAGATTCTTCTTTAGATTTTATCTAGAATCTCTAAATATATAACAAGAGCCCCAGACCATATGTGGCAGCAATTTTCAAAACAAGGATGAATGGTAGACTTATAAATATATATAATAGATTCTGGAGAGAAAAATTGTTTAGCACAGCAGAAAAATATTTAGACTATGTTAGTATTCCAGTAAAAAAAGCACAAAAATATTTTCAATACATTTGAACAAAGATGAAAAAAATTGTGTTTGGGTTTCTTTTATGTACCATAACCTTTCAGGATGTGAGCAATCATGATTCTCCACAACTTCCTATTCTTTGCAACACAACTCCTTACGATCTCTCATGTGAGATTGCTCACTGTTTTCTTTTTCTTCTGTTGCTTTAAGTATATCTTGTGAGTGTCAAATTCTCCAAGCTTTCTTTCCTTGCTATGTATCCCAGAAATTTATCTTTTTTTATTATAAGGACAAACATACTTTTTGTTTTCATTTTCTTTCAAATTTTTTTGTTGCTCACATGTTCCATCCATGGTATTCTTAGCATCCTTCTGTAGATCCAGATCTCTGTTTCCCAAAGTCTCCATTTGTGTGAAGAGATTGTCTATCATTCACTGACATATAGGAGGATTGATATTACATAGCAGTTCAGCAATCTTGTCTACTGTAAGTAAAGTAACCTCCTGCAATATAAAATATGTTTCATCCTTAAATAAACCAAAATGGGTTGATAACCTGTAAAAAAAAATTAATCAGACAATCAATCCGCACTCTTTGCTTTGTCTCTAATGAAATTTTCCTGTTTCTTAATAGATTTTTAAGCTTTTGTAAGGTTACATTTACTATTCCAATGCACCATCAGATTTCACTGTCATACTTTCCATTGACTGTTGTAATATTTCCCAGTTAAATTTGTAGTTTGTATATTGGGTTGTATGGATACAGAAGATGTTCATCTCCCTTTGGTGAGGATAACTCACGTAGGCCATATGATGTCCACTTCATAACATCACTCCATACAGTGACCAAAATAGCAGTCATTTTTCAGTTTATGGACAGCACCTAAATGAAAATGTTGATTTCTTCTAGCCTGGGCCAAAAGGCCCAGGGTGAGGCTAAATCTCTCTCCCCTATTAAATTACAAGCACATGGTGTCATTTCCTATGGGACATAGATGAATCTGGCCCTTTAAATCTTGAGTTCTAAAAATAGTTTCTCCATGTCAGGAGTATCTCCATATTATAAGACCATTCCTTTTTGTTTTTCTTTATACTATGCTTTGCTATGTAGGTATATGCATTATATAGTTCTCCATGTGAGGCAAGCATATATATATATATATATATATATATATATACATATACATATATGATTTTGTATATCTCTTGATATTTAAAAATCTCACTGAGAACACAGTATGATTGTCATTTTTTCCTTTCAACCATTCCATTCTGTCCTTGAAAAATTGGTGTTATATCACATCACCGATATAATAATGCCTATAATGGGAGAAATTCAAATGGGGGAATATATCTTTCTTTCCTAGCTCTCCTCCCATTACTGGATTGTTCTTTTTGCTAACAACCATGTTTTATGTCTTCTTATAGCCAATAGTACTTTGTTCTTGCTTTTCTTTAATACCTGGTCTAGGAGTTTTCTGTTGTTTTCATTCTGTGTCTGTCTTCAAAGATTTGACTTCAGTGTAAGACTAAAAATATTTCTTTGACTCTTTTTCTCATTTCTTGGATTGTGCAGACTGTGAAATGAAAAGTTCAGATTTCTGCATTGTTAGTAGTATTCTCTTGTTAACCTGACTATGGGCAAAACTATTGCCTAGACCATGCTCTCTGGCCTTGGTAGCTGTTAGTCTAGGAGAAACACTATTTAGAATTCAAAATGGTGGAGAAGGCAGTAGGAAAATACTCAACTATTTTTCTCAAGAAATATGGCAATTCCAACATCTGTTTTTTTCCTACATTTCATCCAAGGCCCAAGATAGAGTTGTGTAGGATATGAAGGGGAGATGATGAAGGAAGTATTGATGATAAGGATATGGAGGATAGATAATGATTGACTAGACTTGAAGAGGTTATGTGTTTGGAAAAGTGAAGCTCACCCTGGTAAGGAGGTTCCCAACTAGCATCCAGTTGACAAACAAAAATAAAGTGGGTTGTAACTCATCTTCCCAGAGATTCATGGTATACTGATGGATATTTATTGAATACAGTATCCACACCAAAACAACAGCCAATCAGGACTCACTGAATAGGCTTGCCTGGGTATTAGAATGGAATCTCTCAGGCTGCCACATAAACTACCTACCATCTTGACCAGGGTAACAATTTTTTCAGTCAGACTCAATTTCCATTACAGTCGAGTACTGTCTGTTGGTACTACTAAATTCTGCACTTGCTCAGTAAGACTCAACTATTACAGTCACACATTGTTTGCCACAACCAAATGCTACAGGGAAGCATACATGCAATGCAGAAGACTTAACTTTCATTTTTTTTCACTAATGTCCACCCAATGCATGGCCCAAGAATCACTTAAGGTAGAGCTTTATTGAAGGAGTGGAAGATGAGGTAATAAGTGCACTTTATGAGGTCATGTGTGGAGGAATCTCAATTAATCCTTGACTTTTAAAGAGGTTATGATAATAATAATGGCCATAGAATGATGTTATGAGAAGTTGTGATGAAAGCTATTCTTATTAAGAATAAAGAAATATTAGTTAAAAATAATCAATGATTGACAATATTTCATCTAACAAAAAAGAAATAATTTTAATAAGAGTGTTGAAGTGCTATGTAATGTCTTCAATATGACAGTGAATGCGAGACATTATCACACAAATGATTAACAAACTCAAAGCAACTAAAATGCAGTTTTACTGAGATGAGGTTCAATAAATAATGGAAAAAGCATGAAAAGCTACTTGAAATGTTTAAGCAAATGTTAAAGAAGCAAATATGACAATAATAATGAAGGATGGTAAATTTGCAATTAGAACTGAAAGCAACAAAATAAAAGCTGTAGAGAGGGATGGTCACCTATATCCTAAAAGAGACATGGCTAAAAGAGTAAAAAACATTTTACATGTGTAAAAAACATTTTACATACTAGGAGGTCTTGGATGACGGCATCACTTCAATAATAAAGTTGCATTCTTCTCTTGTGGCCGGTAATCACTAGTTGTTTTGAGTCCAGAGATAAAAGAACTTCAACAGAGAAAATTTTAACTTAACTATTTTATCAACATTCATGTCAACATGTTCTATTTATGCAGTGTGTGTATGTGCGGGGGGGGTCATTCCTCCTTACTGGGGAGCTGTTTCAGACATGAAAAAAACATGTTTACATTGTTTGACGGTTAATGCTTGACTCACTGAAACCTTCTGCCTATCTCCTTTCCTGCACTTGCTCAGACAATCAAAATCGACTACCTTATTTTGGCTTGCATCTGACCTTGAAAGTTAACCTCTAGAAGTCACAGCTGAGATAAAATTCCCCCTAAAAATAATAGTTCACTGAACTATTATTTAATACAGATGTAGGCTTACAGCCACATCACTTTGAAATACACCAGTTTTTTTATGATCACCGAAGTTAACCAATGTCAAACCTGGTCAATACTTAGATGGGTGACTCCTCAGAAATACTAAGCTTGGTTGTGCAATGGGTGTAATGAATAATGGCTTGGAATTGTAAATTAAAAAGCCAAGTTCCAATACAAGTTTGTTTCATTATTTTCACTTACATGCAAATAACCTTAGAAAAAGTATGAATCAGCCTCTTCTCCCCCATCTATGGGCTAATTAGTAAAATCTTTATTATCTCCAAAATAGATTATTCTAATCTAAAAATATTTTATGACTTTATATAACTTGGAAAAGGTTGATAAGCCATAAAAAACAAATCGATCCAATATTTGGTTAAATGTAGCAGCATGATTCCTGTGGTGGAGGTGGAAATGCTGTATCGGATTTTTCAATTTCACTGGATAGAAAAATTCATCTGTTTAGGTAGTGTAGTAACAGGGTATGGAAAGCATGACAGAGAAATGCAAAGGCAGAGAGTGAAATATGCCTTTCAGAAACTAAGCAGAATATTAAGATATGGGGAAATTTCATTAGAAACAAAGAAAACTGTTGAACTGCTATGTTATAGTTAATCTCCTATAAAGCAGTGAATGCAGGGCTAATTTCCTCACAGATTAAGAAGAGACTCAAAACAATGGAAATGTAATTCTACTGATAAATGCTAAGAATATCTTTGATAAAACATGTGTGCAATGAGGAAGTTTGAAAGAAAAATTTAAGGAAGTTCATGCTTACAATCAGAAAGAAACAGACTAAATTTTAAAGATGTGTAATGAGGAAAGTGGGCATAGTGAATTTGACACTCACCAGATATATTGGGTTGTTCGGAAAGTTCTTAGAAAAGAAACTTTCTTAGGAAAACCTTTAAGGCAAATTAAAAGACAAAGCAAAATTAGGGAATTTGATAGTCACAGGGTCAAACAGCAAATAACAGACCTAACAAGTTTTGTATTGAGGCATAGCAGAACAGGGACAAAAAAAAAATGAGGAAAGGGTCAAAAATTACTACTAGGTGCAGAAAAATAAAGAAATTTGTGGAGATCCTTGATCGTCTACATCCTGAAATGTCTTTGTATATTGCTTCAAACTTTGGATGTGATTTCTTAAAGCAGTCATTCCTGAATGATATGGCACACCTCATAGATATTGCAGAAAAGGAAATCAAGTGAGGCAGAATAGTTGAAAAACAATCAAAAATTTAGAAGCAGTCTTAAAAAATTTATATGCCAAAAAAAAATGATTTAGAAATTTAAAATAGTATTATGGATTATTTGTAATTGCGTGAATGAATTCCAGTATAAATAGTTGTAAATAATTACTGACTGATTTTATCATTGTGATATTTTTGCATTATATCAAGTATTAATAATATAGTAACTATAGTCTGGGAATTAGAGGAGAGAGTTATCAATGGTAATGCTCTGCCTTTGAATCAGAATTTATCTCCTTTTAAACTTCTTTCTCTGTTGTATTATATTTAAATGTACTTTTCATCACTTAAATTTTGGTGAGGCGCTAGCAAATTTTAATTCTGAAAATGCAAACCAAAGAATATAAATTTGGGAACCACCGTCTTAAAGAAATATAATGTCATAACTCCATTTGCCAAGTCATTATAGAATTTTTTTTTTTTGCTTATTATTTTGGCTTATCTCCCTTGGTTTGTTTATTTTGTTTTTTTTGTTCACTGTTATTATATAAATGTTCATCTTTCTTTAAAATCGACTAGATGCTTACTATCGTTTTTTTTCCTTTTTTATATTTGCCTTTCCAGAGACAAAAAAAAGGAAAAATTATTTGCTTACTATTGTTATTATTTTGCTCTATGATTTTTTTTAATCATTCGTTTTCTCTCTTTTCGTTCTTGTTACTACACCCTCTTTCTCTGTCCATATTTCTCACATTCCCTCTCTCTCTCTCTCTCTTTCTGTGCTATCTCTCTTTTTGCTCCTACCTTCCTTTCTATTATTCTTTCATTCTGTTTCTATTTTTTTTTAATCATTCATTTTCTCGCTTTTCGTTCTTGTTACTACACCCTCTTTCTCTGCCCATATTTCTCACATTCTCTCTCTCTCTTTTTCTTTCTGTGCTTCTCCTCTCTATATTCTATCTCACTTTCTGCTCCTCCCTTACTATTCTTTCATTTTGTTTCTCTTCCTCAAATTTCTCTGCCTCTTCCCCATTTTAAACCAATCTGTCTCTCAATTCCCCACAAAAAAAAAAAAAAAAAATATCCAAACTGACAAAATAGAAAAACTATTTAAATTTTTTTCTATCAAATAGATTTCTAAAATCAAGCAGAATTCTAAAGTGGCAGAAATGTGCCTCCAATTATCCAAAGAATGTGTTATTTATTTTCTAATTTTTACTGTCATGTTCGTCTGTTTGTTATCTTTTAACTATTCAATGTATTGTCGATTAATAATAAATAAAGTTGTTTTATACTTACTGTTATCTTACTTTTACATAGCTGTTGTATTTTTGGCAGTAATGCTCCTAATTTGATAAAACAGCATTCTCTTTTCACAAATAGCTGCTCTCGAAGTAAGATGGCTCCTATAGCAATATGGCTGCTTCTCTGCAGAGATGACATCTGTAAAGAGCTACATTTACGTGTTGGTCTTAAATCGGTATATCTCATACCTTTTACCTCGGATGTATAAAATCTTATTTGTGGTTTGTCTACTCAAAACATGAAATTTGCCAAAGAGATTTTGTTCAAGAAGTGTAGAAAATAGAATATCTTTAATTCAGGGTCAGAAAAGTAAAGTTTAGATTCACTTGGGTTTCTCTAAAACTTGGTCTCCATGGGAATGTAACAAATTTTCATCTTATCTTCTATCTCTGTTTATGTCAGCTACACCAACTGCTAGCCTTTTGCCCTCTGTCTTGACTTCCTTCTCTCCTTTCCTGCTTTACATTGACAACATATCTGTGTCTTGCAACTGACAAAAGAGCCACTCATTTTTTATTTTTCTTTTATAACCATCACCATTTACACACAATCCATCACTGCCAGTAGTTGTGGTCGCCACCACCCAGTGTTTAATACCTCACCCTACACCTCAGTTTTTTTTAAAGTTCATCCACCTCACCTCTCAGTTTCCAATAGATAAGTTTTTTTTTTGTTTTTTGTTTTTTAATACAAGGTGTAAAAGGTAGAAGGTATGTGCTTGACAATGTCGTTAGCAATGAAAGAAATACACAGGTTACCATTATGAAAATGAGGCCAACTCTTTCTATTGCATACAATAGTAAAGATTGAGAGAAAAACCCAAATTTATACCTTAGAGCATTTGCATAGATGAATTCAAACCTGCATATCGTCATTGCTTTTAACAAGCCAGGAAATGGGAGTGTCACAGAAGCAGTGAAAGGACAATGTTAGCAGTGACAGTGAAACCCTGTGAACTGTTTGCACTTCCAGGAGAACATTTTCAGCAATTGTGATCACCCTTTTTGCAGACGAAACTATCATTGTGTCTGAGTTTACTTCAAGTAATACTACAGTTCTATAACATCTGAGAGTATGATCCATTTTCAGACAGTTTATTTAATCTTCAAAAGATTGGGCTAAATCTTTTTTGTGCAACACATAATCATTACCATTGTTTTATTTCAGAAGCAATACTTTCCATAATTTTATTTTAAATAAATACAGTGACAACATCTCCTATTGGTATGATGTGTATGAGTAGTCATTGTTAAACATTTTCATGACGGTCGTCCTTGAGTATAGAATCCAGGGGTTGGCAGTGAATATTTCGAAGACAGTAGGAAAGCGTAGTGCAGGTTCGCAGTGGATATCACAGCAGAGTGTAGTTCATCCTTCTCCTGGTCGCCTTTGGTCCTTCCGGTAGAGGAAACAAGATGGCCGCCTTTATACACGACGAATACAGTGTTGTGCGGCTTCTGATTGGTCAACCTTCTATTGGTCGACTATAAAGGGAAATAAGTCATTCTGACTCGCTCACTAGTTATATATATAATATACCCAAAAAACCGTAACAGTCATCAGAAATGAAACTTGATTATCACCGTCCAAGCTTTTCTGGTGACACACCCAGATAGGATTAAAAAGAAAACAACAGAGTAGACACTTCATAGTATGCAAATCAGTGAGGTGACAACATTGTATTGCTGGACCAAAGGCTTCCTAGACTGAAGTGAGTCGCCATGGTGGAGGATTCTCCCTGTTGAAATCAATGGACATTGTCTGTAATTTGACCTGGAGAGGGATTGGCACCACCAAATCTCCTTCACAAAGACAACCATGAATATCACCCATGTGGAGGAAACAGGTCAGGTGTTGAGCAACACAGTGATCCTATAAGCACACCTGGCCAGGAGACCGATGATGAAAATTTTGTAATCATTTCACCCCAAGCAAGGTGACAAAGAGTGTGGAGATTGAACTAAGTTTGTTTATAATGATGTTTGATGTTACTAGTCATGCACACAAATGAGAGACCTTGATGGTTTTAAATATATAAATGTTTTCTTATATATATATAATGTGTGTGTGTATGTGTTTTGTGTATATAATCTAGACGATTTTACTTAGATTCTTTTTATTATTGGATTCCATCACTTTTATCATAAAATATCCCTCATTGCAATAACTGAAGATCTGCCAAGAATGGTGAAACATTTTAACAAGCAGGACACAAATTTACTGTGGATGATCTAGCGATTAAAGCACTTTCTAAACTTTTTCACCTTAGTGCAGTGTCTTCTTTTTTAATTTCTTTTTTTTATACCAGAATAGTGATCAGTCTCATTACAGTGAACAATTAATATCCCTTTTGTGTTTATATAATCTTTTATTTAAATTTCTTGAGGTTTCTTCTATGTATTATTTGTGGCAATCATTACATGTAATAGAGTAAATTCCTCCTTCAAGTTTAACTGCTACACAATATACAATATATCTGCATCCAGGTTCATCTAATATCATGATGTGGGATATTTAAGTGATGGAACCTAAAAGAAAAATAATCTAAATGAAATCGGCTAATTACATAGACACGCACACACACACACACACACACACACACACACACATATATATATATATATATAATTATTTTTGAATTTAAAATTCCCAGCAACTCTTGTTTGTGTGCATAAGTAGTCATATCAACATTGACAAGTTTGTCTGATGAAGTCCTAAAAAACGAAAAGAACCACATGAAAACTTTTACACCATATATATATATATATATACACAAATGAAAGAAAGAACAGATGGAGTAAAATTCTACTGTTCATTCCATTTACTTTTTAAAAAGTGCTCAATACAAAGCAGAGCAGTATATTATTATTT
This sequence comes from Acanthosepion pharaonis, assembly GCA_903632075.3. Lineage (NCBI taxonomy): Eukaryota > Metazoa > Mollusca > Cephalopoda > Sepiida > Sepiidae > Acanthosepion > Acanthosepion pharaonis. The sequence goes on along the minus strand of CAHIKZ030000309.1, from coordinate 604,232 downwards.
TTATTATAAAAAATTGAAATCGCTACACAAAAGTTTTCATGTTTCAATACTTTGAATGTACTTCTCCAGTCAATGGCGTACAATCAGAATATTGAAACATGAAAGCTTTTGTGTAGCGATTTCGATATGTTTTTATTATATATATGGTGTATCAAAATTACTTGACAAACTTTGGGTGCAGGTTCCTCATACCAAAAAAAAAGAACAAAAGTCCATATAAACCCATGTCTGCAAATCCTTCATTTTTTAGTTATTACGGTTAAAGTTTACGGTAGACGCTGTTACGTGGACGGCGCAAGATGCATAAAAAACTTTTACAAACTTTGAAAATTTTTCAAACGGAACACTCCTCAGTTAACTCACTACAACGCATGTTAAACGTTGAAGACAGACTAGTCACAAATTTACACGAATTACAAATGTAACCTAGTCTATATGGTAACTCAACGCCATCTACCGTAAACTTACTTTAAACTTACTCAAAAACGAAGGATTTGTGAACATATATTTATATGAACTTGTATGGTTGTTTTGGCGGGAGGAAAGTGCCTCAAAGTTTGTAAACGTATTTTTGATACACCTCTGATGAAAATAAGGAAAATTTTCACGAGTTTGTCACCAGACTTGATCTGATGGTTAATTCCCGAAATGAACATCCAAAGTGATGACTAATCCTCCCCCATCTATTTATATAAGCAGTTCAAGAAATCCCTTCCGTTGATATAGGAATACGCAGAGATCAATAACGCGGAGGACTTCAAGCTTGTATGAAGATATAAGAACCTAGTGATCTCTGCGTATTCCTAAGGGATTTCTTGAACTGTTTATATAAAATAGTTCAATCGACTTTTTTAATATTTTAATATTTGGAAATCATCTTCGAATACGTTTTCACAACATCACCCACGTGACGACGACGTGATCATATTTAAACGGAACGCTGATCTTATATAAAAATTTCAGTTATCTGTTTGGATTAGTTGTGCTCTTATGTCCATCGTCTTTTCGTTTTGAATTTTTATATGTTCTAATGTTAATTATGTTTAAATGAAAATGTCCTGAAGATGGTCTAAAATAGACCGAAACGTCCGACGTTGACTTTATATTAACATTAATACAGCATAATTGCATATTAAGATTTTTGTTTGTTTTTTCTGTATATTTTTCTTCATACTGTCGGATCTATATCCATATATTTGCTTACATATATATATATATATATATATATATATATATATATATATATAATACAATAAATATTCCCCATTGTGATCGAAACCAATACCTTCTCTTCCACTTCAAAAAAAATATGGTCAGAAAAAATGTTCCCGATGGAACGATTTGGAAACAAATATGAAATATTCAGCGAGACATGGGATACGCTGGTTAACTTGACAGGTGAGAAGATTGATCTGTCTAATCAGATTCCAAAAACGTATGGGAAGCACCTTGCTATATATACAGACAGACACACAAACACACGGAAATGCATTTGTTATTAGCAAGATGATTGCCTGCCTCAACTCTTAATAACAAAAGAAACCACCCCATACCCTTCCGATCAACCTCCGCCATCATGACTCGCATGCCGACATTGCCATATCTACCGAGATAAACACTTGAGTCGCAATTATCATAGTCCTAAAGGAGAATAATATCAATCGTGGAGTTTGCCATGGCCACCTCATGATATGAGATTTGACGGCCGGGGCGTAAAATTAAATTTGCTTCATTTAGCGTTCAGACATTCGTACCCGGCGCACACAACAGTCTGTCTTACGAATACATCTGTAGATCACTTGTTCATATAAAGATATGTATTGCTTGCTTGATAACAGTCTCGTTTCAGTGGGTTTTAGATGTGCGTCTATTCGTAAATGCCTATTAGATGCAATAGTTCTTGGAGATTACTTGATAGATCAATTTCTATGTCACAATTACCAAGTAAATAGACTTGAAGATAATCCTGGCATTTGTAACAGATTCGTAGTTCATGTATAATGTAAATAGATATTTTTGTTGTTAGCAAAAGCCTTAGAGGATCCATGGTGCTTTTTGAAGTTTCGCAAAACATCAAACAGGGTAAGGGTGTGCGTCGAAGACGGAAATATCCAGCAAGACGGTCGAACGCCAAATGACAAAAATGATTTCTGAGTGGGAAGATTCGCGTATTCTCCTGGTTAATAAAAATTTTACATTTTGCAACCAACGGGTCACGTGCCCGCCGAGAATTTAAAAAAAAAAAAACAAAAACATGCTTCGTGATCCCTTTTGAAGGGTATTTAAACAAAGCTTCTAAAGAGACGGATACATGCAACAGCAGTTCACGACGGCGGCTTCAAAGAGATTCCCTTACTCGTTCGCCCCGCCTTCCTCATCAAGCTACGTGAAGTTTACACTATTCCTCACCCAGCTACATGACGCTTACACTCTTCCTCACCAAGCTATGTGATATTTATACTCTTTCTCGCCGAGCTACGTGATATTTACACACTTCTTCGCCAAGCTAAGTGACACTTACACTCTTCCTCAGCAACCTACACGACACTTATACTTTCCTCCTCACTTTCCCTCTTGCTTCTTTGATCAAACAACGCGTAAAGAAAGCATACTTCTTTTCACCTTAACAAATAACTACAAACAAGGAACTTTAAAATTTAGTTGTATAAACATAAAAATAATATTTTATATTTTTATATTTAGAAATATTTCTTGCCTTTTTTGTTGTTGTTGGCTGATTCAAATCCAAGTGTAAGGATATTATTAATCGTTTCCATATAGGAAACATTCGACATTTATTGAGCAGTTAGCATTACATTCAGCTCAAATATATAAAACCTTTCTATTGAAACAGGTTTTTGGGAACATAGGGCTCTTGAGTCTGTTAGCTGTTATTGCTCTTCCCATCTATCATACTTTCTAATTGTCATATAGGAAGAAAATGTGTAACTACCAACACCGAGGTTCGAGCCTGACACTCTGGACTTATGAATATTGTTGTGACCAAGTAAATGGTTTAAGAAATAACAAAACAAGTGTTACAGATATATATTAAACAGTAAACACAATCGAAGTGAGTAGTGAGTGTGGGTAGGTTGACCAGCGTTCATTTTATTTGACTGTTCCCCAAGGCCTTCTCTCCTACTAATCTTATAGTATGCGGATGAATCCAACATAGACTCTTTAGAGAGAGAGTACACCACAATAAATATGTCTTCCCCCAGGTTTATAGGCTGGAGTGATTATTGAATGGAACAATCCAGTCGAATTAATGTGAATTATTATTATTATTGTTATTATTATTATTATTATTATTTGGGTTTTGATCTAAGATTTACCGGACGTTAAGCCGAGCCGCGCTACTAACAAGGTATTCACTGAAATGGTTAATTATTTTTGGTTGACTTTTACTTCTTTGTTCTTGTTAAGTATTTATTTACGGTTTGTAATTGAATAGTGTTTTATTTTAACATTGAAGTCTTGAGTTATACTTAATCATTAACGTCCACCGTACGTCACAAAACTAGAATTGATGGGAATTTCCTCCATTAAATTTTCTTTAAAGTAGTGTGGAAAGTCAAAATTTTGATTATATCATTATTTTTCCCTTCTAGTTACATGTGCTGCCCATTTGAATTATTGCTGTTTGAAGTGTTCAAGTTATATCGTCTCTTCCATCTGGAAAAATTATTCGTCTGTGATTCTATAGTGCCATTTCGTAAAATCTGAAAACGTTTGTATATAGCTGATAGTCTAGACATTTCCGAATGAGATGGACACGAGATTTCAATATATATTCAAGTCTAAATCCCATGAGCTTATTTGAAATCATGACTTGTGTTCATATATTAATATTTTAATTTCGTAGCATCTTACGGTGTTGGATAAAAGTACCCCAATCCCAACCCATCCTGTATTCATTTTACATATATCCCCTATACAAAATTTATTGTAACTGACCAATACACCGAGGTATTTGTTAAGTTCACATTCTCAAAGGAATCGTTATGTATTAGTAACATTCCCATTCCTGACCGTTGACTATCCATTTCGAATTAAGTTTATGGCCACATCATTTTAAAACCCCGGTTCTCGTACGATCACCAAAGTTAAGCAATATCGAACCCGATTAATACCTAGATGGACGATTGCTTGGGAATATCAGGTGCTGTAAGCAGGGATGATATAATGATAACGGCTTCAAATTTCAATTCGACGTGCTGAATTTGTGATTAAGGACATACGTTTCTGTAATATTCGCTAGCTTTTCTATTTTAGTGTAGGTAATTGAACACGACTCTAATTCGTCTCTCCGATCTCCAAGCCACTATCCATGGTATCAGCATGTGTTTACTTGATGTCAATTTTAGGTCTTTCCATTCAAGATTTTATAAAACATTAAATTTTATTAATCATTCTGATAATACTAAACTCATTTTTTTTTTTTTTTTTATAAAAGTAAATTCTCTCTATATAATTGTAATTTCTGTATGTAACTTTTTGCTGTACGAAAATTAGCTCCCTTAAGCAGCAGTGTCTTTGTTATGACAATGACTGGATCCCTACACGCAAGCCGCTAGTGGCCCTCTGGTGGCAGCGACCGTAGCGCCTCTAGCGGCCCGGCAGTGGTAACATTGCCGAGACGAGTACATCGGCGGTCCGACAGCGGGCCACCAACGGTAAAACCTAGTAACATGCCACCCAGTGGCTGATTGGTGGCTTGCGTGTGGGGTTGTTCTTATGTGTTTATGAAGACGGGGTGAAAAATAAACTGATTCTGTGCAATAATTATAATGGTAAAATATTTTTGAAAATATAATTGGAAAAAATTTAAAACGTCATATGTGATCTGTCTATATTTCTGAGATGAGGTATTATGTACAATATTTACATTATTCGGACTATTGTCTTCATCTTTGTCGCCATATTTATTACAACGTTTCGGCTGTTGTACGCTCCGGCCTTCTTCAGGTGGTTGGAATGTCAAACTGAACCCTTTAATTCACTCGCTGTGGTAGACTGTACCTCAAGGATAAAAGCGTTAGTTAGATCCAGTGACAGGACTCAAAGAGTGTGAGTTCAAAACCTGGTTAAGGCAGTGGAGAACTTGGAGAGGTGAATTAATAGGAGATAACTGATAACTGTCAACCATTAAACATGGCACGTGGAACTAGAAGAGTCTAGAGAGAAATAAAAGGTTCAGTTCGACATTCCAACCACCTGAAGAAGGCCGGAGCGTACAACGGCCGAAACGTCGTAATAAATATGGCGACAAAGATGAGGACAATAGTCCAAATAATGTAAATAGTGCTTATATGGGATAACCTAAAAATGGTAACAGATATATCGTCATTTTTACAATATGTGTAGACTAGTATTAATATAACTATCTATTGGACATAAAGCAGGGAATCGGAAATCCAACGCACAAAGCAACAGTCACGGGCAAGCCGACGGACGTAAACAGAAAAATACACAACCTCCTAATTCGGGAACATCATCTGCTTTTATCGACGGAACAATTTCTTCATTGGTCGATAAGTGGGAGAGGACACACAGTATTAGCACATCCTAGATGCATTTATGGCAACACCTGCCACTGACTTGGGTCTGTTTTGGTTATTTTGTTTTCGGCATATCGTACAGATTGCACGTGCCCCTATTGTCGTTCGCCACAGATTTCTATTGTTATTATTTAATAAACAGATCCTGCTAAAATTACTTCGTCTTTTATGCGTCGTGCCCTTTCATGTCGTGACCGACCATTGCTCTCTACAATTTCCTGCTCTTTTGTAACTCTTAACAATGTGTGTCTTTTTAGTTACCCTTCCAGTCCATTTTCTGCCATCCATTTTACCCAAGCTTGTTAGATAAGTTACTCGATATATGCCCTATGGGTACCAAATTCTTCAAGCCCTTTTCCCTCGTTGTTTCCCAGACATGCCGACTTTCTCTTTCGGATTCTAACTACAAATGTCCTTTTTGTTGGCATTTTCCTTAAAATTATTTCGTTGCCCCATATTCCGTCCGTAGTCTCCCTGCATCCTTTTTTCAGACCCACATTTTTGTTGCCTCAATTCTCTTCTTTATCTGAAAAGAAATTACCCAGCATCCAGGGACATATCGGCGGTTTTGATATTACATAGCAGTTAAACATTCTTTATTTCTAGCGAATTTTTCGTGTTCCTTAATATTGTGGTTAACTTTTGGAAGGCATCATTCACTACTTCAATGCGCATGTTAAAAATTAAAGAAAATATACACTATAGATCAAAAGTTTCGGGGAAACCCTGGTATATATGTGAGACATGATCATTATTAGAAATTTTATTATGACTAAAAGAAAAAAGTATTTCATAATTAAATTTTGCTCTCGTCAAAATATCCTCCTTTATCTTTGACTACTGCAGCACAAATGTTTAGAAAAAAAGTTTGATAGTTGATTCCATTCTTTTTTCAATGACCTTAAGAGCACTTTTCATTTTTTTTTTCACTCTTCTGTCAAGATTATCCTAAGATCATTCTGGAAATGGCTTCAAACTTTGAACTCTAGTGTATCTAATATATATATATATATATATATATATATATATATATATATATATATATATATTCGTAAATCGAATCGAGTTCTCTCAGTCACTGTGTGTTTGTCTAAAAATAAATACGCTTGAATTCACCTTCATCCCTGCCGTGCGCCAACGGCTTAGTGGTAGAATCCCCGACTGACGCCAATTCAGTCGGGTTTCAATTCTAGATAGAGCCAACCAAACGTCTTGCCACACTTAGGATTTGTAATACAGCGAAACATTCTGTCTATGTATGACTATATATATATATATATATAATAAAATTTGTGTATTTAGGCAGCAATCTTTCTTATTTTAACAGTTAAAATATTTAATCCTTGAAAATGGCTAAATGTATAGCCGAAAGCCCTCGTATAAAAAGAACATTCGGACAGTTTTTATATAATTTATCATCCGAAAAGAAAAAAAAAATTAGATCGCATGAGAAATTGTATAAAAAACTAAATAAAAGCACCTTGTCTATTGTTTTCAATGAAATGTGCACACACACACACACACATATATATATATATGGCATGGAATGTTGACGCAGCTTATCTTTATATCTGTGCCAAGGACTAACAACATTACCATGACCACTGTGGAGTTGAGTGTAAAAAAGAACATCAAGTACTTTGAAGAAGTAGCTATGAAGAGATCAGAGTATCGTCCCAGCTGCTATGCAGGAATAACGCACCATCAAGCGGTAAACATCATTCCACTGCGTAAAACACAAAAGAGAAATAAAACAGCTAAGTATTCCTTCTGCACTTATATGCAGTACTCTCTCCTGTCCTGTTTGTTGTCTTTTGTGCAATTCCCGAGCCTGCCTCAGAAGTCTTGCCCGTCACAGGCATGCTGATAATTAGCAGGTGGTCGTCGGAACCTCATACGTTGATTTCGAGCGGAGAGTCTATCATATATATATATATGATATATAAATTTTATACAGGGTTATAAATCCTACATAATTTTAAGACATTAGTAGCATTGCTGTCTTCATCTAGTTAACGTCTTCACATTATGTGGGGAGGGGGCATATTTTTGCTACATGCTTCATATACCAAAACAAATTTTAGGCAAATCAATCACAAGAAACTTAATAATAGAAGTGATAAATACAAAAACAAAAGCATGAAGTAAAAAACTAAATTGAATATACTGTATACTCAGACATTTAAAAAAATTAAATGTAAAATAATACAATAGTTTTAAGAATTTTTATTAAGACAAAAAGAGAAAAAGCATTTTATGATTATATTTTGCTCTCGTCAAAATATCCGCCTTTAGTCTTGATTACTGAAGCAAAATTCTTTGGCGTTTGTTGCAAAATTTTCTCAAAGTATAAGTTTGATGAATGATTCCGTTCTTTTTTCAAAGACTCTAACATCTCTTTTCCATTTCTTGGGATGGAAAAAATTCACTCTTCAGTCAAGTTCATCCCATGCTAATTATCGGGGTGGCTTCAAACGTTTGAACTTTACTGTATATAGAAATGAAAACAGCCTGTCGCATCTGAATGTTGACTTCAATTTTCACTTTTATATTTATATACGCTCTATCTCTAATATCTGATATTGAGCACTTTATCCCAGACATATAACACACCTTAAAACTATATTTTTTCATAACACACACACACACACACACATATATATATATATATATATATATATATAGAGAGAGAGAGAGAGTTAATAAAGTTATTTGGTAATACATATGGATATTTCCAAGGAGGGTGTAATCCAGAGAGCTCAATGTTGAACCGAGCAAATAAATTTTTAAAAAATATGTCAGTTTTTAAACCTGGAAAAATTAGTCACCAATATTTTTGTATGAAAATGGCGATCTGATGAATTAGGATGAAAATCTCGGTCCTAAGGAAATAATTTATAATCACATGAACCCTTAAATTTGTCTGTTTCTTAATATATATATATAATTATTTATTTAAAAATATGATTCCAACACGCTACATAAGTTCTTTCCTATTTTCTATATATTTTTCACATATATATATAGTGTCATTTGTTATGTCTGCAGCAAAGAACGTTCGTACACTGTACACTTCCAAAACATGTCTTACGCCTTTCTAATTCAAAGGCCATGTATAAATGAAGCGCTCATTGACGATAATATTTTCTATGTTCAAAGAATACAAAAAGCGGAGATTAGAACGCGTGTATTGCATCGGGCCCTGGAAATAGGCGGAAAGATTAGGCTAAAGTGTTTTTTTTTTTCATGTCGGACATTCAAATGACTTCACTGCATATAAACTCAAAATGAGGGACACTTCAATGTGGTGTAAAAGTTAGCAAGGTTCTCTCGCTAGATTAATTACGACTGAAAAGTGATTTCAATCCTCACTGAATTCCCCACCTGCGTTCGGCCTTGTGCCACATCTAATCACGATAAACTGGAACTGAGACCATGAAACAGTGAGCATTTTGCCACCGTGGAGTAAACAAGCTTGCTTAGCGGTAGTTAATTTGTAATGGTCCGTGTCATAGCAGACGGTGGCTTGCTTTGAGTCGGGCGGTAGTTCGAATTACGAAGACCGCACTTCTCATTGGCAGGTCGTTTTAACGCAACTTTTCAGTCATTATTAACTAGTTTACATATCAAAGTCTCATAACATGTGCTGTTTCTCTGCATATACATGTGGGTATTTTATAGTGGATGTCTGTCAAAAAACTTCAATGCTTAGGTAATCAAAAAAAATGATTAATGTTTTTTTTTTTTAAATAAATATTTTTCGCTATTTCTGACTGTGAGACGTAAAATTCCTTTTAAGAGTTTCTTCCCCAGGGACGTGAACCTTATTCAAATAGCCTACACTGATTGATGGACTTAACGGATGACTCAAAAACGATGCAGACGCATATATTATTTAAAGGCTCATGCATACACAAAATGTCTTTCTGGATGTTTTTTGAACTCGTCATATACACACTGATCGTTACTTTTTTCTGCTTAGCCATTTTTAAATACATTTTCTCGTTTTCTTTACTTTTCATTTTAATGCCTGGTGTATATTTCTCTTGCCAAAATTTTCCTTTTTGTTTTCTTTGTCTCTCTTTTCTAATTGCTTTTTTTCTTTCTCTTCCTTTTTTTTAATGTCCGGTGCATATGTCTCTCTTTCTATCGTACTTCTTGCTTCCAATTCATGTTCTCTCACTTTTTAATGTTCTTTCTTTCTTTCTTATTTATTTTTTCTCTCTTGTCTGGAAAATCTTTCTTTTATTCAATATTCGTTCTTGCCTCCCATACATTTTTCTCATTTTTTTTCTTTCTTTTTAAATGTCCTGTGAATTTTTCTCTCTTCCTTTTTATCATTCTTTCTTGTTTCTATCTTTCTCTTGAATTAATTTTCCCTCTCATTTTTTAAAAAATTATTTCGCTTTCTTTTCGGTATTGTTCTTCTTGTTCCTTATGTTTTTTTGTGGGGGGGGGGTTCTCTCTTTCTTTTCTCTCTAATACCTAGTGTCTTTCTATCCTTCTTTTACTCTTTCTTTACGAAATACATTCTTTTTCTCTCTAATATCTAGAGTAACTTTCTCTGGGATTCTTTTAACGCCCTTCATTCTTGTTTCCAATTGGCATTTTTTCTTTCTTCCCTTTTTTCTCTACTATTTAGTATGTTATTCTCTTTCTTTTTAAAATTCTCTTTCTTTTTTCTTTAAAAAAAAGATCTACCCTTTCCTTTTTCCGATTTACGAAAATTTTCTTTTTGTTTATTTTCCTCCTTTTTTTCTAGCATACGTTTTTAAATCTCGTTGAAAACACTGGTTCTCGTTCGCCGAAGTTAAAAAATGGTGAGACGGGTTATTACTCAGATGGGGAAGGGGACCGCTTCGAAACAACGGCTACTGTAAGCGACCTCCTCTAAGCCGAAATATTTTTTGGCTTTAAATAATCCACAAAGGGTTGATAACTCATAAAGAACAATTTCATCAAATCTCTTTTTCTAATTCATTTTCTCTTTTTCTTCTTCTAATTCCTTTTCTCTTTTTCTTCTTCTAATTCCTTTTCTCTTTTTCTTCTTCTAAGTACTGTAGTGTACTGTAATGACAAAGAGGCTAGGAAGTGTTTTAACAGGGGACGGAAAATGTGACACCGAAATCCCAAGGCGCATTGGAACATAGAAAGATGCTCCCTCAAAGTTAAGCAAAGTATAAAGAAACAGCAACATTTCATTAGAAACAAAGTAAAGAGTACTGTAGTGTCATGTAATATGTAATGACAAAGAGGCTCATGACAAAACAGATTTTTACACTCAGTCGAACCCTTGAACAACATAGCTCCTAGTCAGCGTCTTTCACTGTGGTGCAGCCACCTTATCAGCGTGGAACACAGTCTCTCTCTCTCTCAGCTCTACAGAATCCCTCCCACTGGCTCCAATGATGGCTGGCCCTTCTGATCTTGACGAAATCGCCTCCGAACGGCTGTTGATCGCTGTAAAGAAATGGGGATATATCTTCTATGATGATTCCAAATGCCAATGCGGGCATTCCCAAACTATGGAACATCTAGTTTTCCCCAATCTTGAAGATCCATGCACACTTAACCATAACGCCCCAAGCAAGGCTCTGTGTGCAACATTGGATGGGTGTGATGTAGCGACTCGATGAGAAGATGATGTAATATCGGTCCTCCTCTATGGCAGTGAATGATGAACAATCTTCTCACAGATGAAGACGAGATTTGCTGCAACAGAAATATAGTTCTTCAGAAGGATGCTAAACACGTGAAACGAACGACGAACTTTTAGAGAAAATGGAAATAAAAAGGACAATTATTTTTTTAAATCTAATTCACCCCAAGCAAGGCGCGAGTACCACTAGCACGCAAGGGGTTACAGAGGATTGAGAACAGGAGTAACGAGGCGTGTTTGAGGAAAGGATACAGAGAAGGACGGGGAACAAGCTCAGGGTATCAGAAGATATCGATTGACATTACGCTTGAATATTTGAAGTTTATAGTCATCGGAGAAGCAAGTAAGGGGAAGGGAGTTCCACAGACGGAAAGTGCGGGAGAAGAAGCTGTTTGAGTAGAAGAGACGGTTACATTTAACTGTTTTGACAGTTAAAGGGTGGGACTGAGATGACAGCCTGGTAGCGCGCTTAAATTCATGCAGTCCGGGAACCAGCGAAAGTAGCTCGTCGGAAGAGTTACCGTGAAAATACTTGTAGAAGAGACAGAAGGAGGCCACGTCACGTGTGTGGGATAGCGATTGTAGACTAGATGCCAGATCAGGACCTATCATCTTGCATATTCGTATCTGGATTATGTCGAGAACGTCGGGACGTACAGTGGGAGCACCAGATCATGTATGACAGCAGTATTCCATGCAAGGACGGATGGTTGATTTATAGATTTGAAGGATATACTCGGACGAGACGGAAAGAAACAACTGAAATTTCTAGAGCACGTAACGTGGAAAGAGGGTTTGAAAAATCGGTCACTTGAGCGTGGGGTGGTGGTTAGCAAGCCTGTTTCGCTAGATCAATTACGACTGAAAAGTGAGTTCGATCCTCACTAGATGCCCCGAATTTTCGGCGTTGTGTCACATCTAAGTTACGCTTTAAAAAATCACCATCTAGATGTCCTTTCATTTGGTAACCAGAAATAAATAATGTTAGACATGATATGTTCCTGAAAACGTCAATATTTCCTTTATTTCATAAACATTCATAGAGAGCAATAGAATATTTTCTCCTGGGTGAGGCAGATAGGATGGACGTCTTTGAAAAATTTACTAATTTTAACTTCAAAGTAATTTTTATTGATACTGTACGTCCTCGATTCAACCCGTACTATTTTTAATGTGCGAACAATGAATAACCAAACAAGAGTAACATGGAAGAAGGAAAGTTGCATAAATAAATGGAATTTATATATGCATAACAACAAAATCTCCTACATAAGGTAATTAAAGAAAGCTAGAAGAAAGGACTAATCATCAATTGCAAGAAGACAGAGTGCATGGTTGTCTGCAAAAAGAACAGCCTAACATTAAAATTGCAAACTGGAGATACCAAAAGCAAGCAAGTACAACGATTTACATATCTGGGAAGTGTTTTAACAGAGGACGGAAAGTACAACGCTGAAATACGAAGGCGCACTGAGATAGCGAAAGATGCCTTACAAAAGCTAAGCAAAATATTAAGAAATAGAAAATTTTCATTAGAAACAAAGAAAAGAGTACAGCAAATTTATGTAATATCAGCCCTCTTATATTGCAGTTAATTCTGAACAATCTAATCACAGATGTTGAATAAACTTGAAACAACACAAATACGGTCCTACAGAAGGATGATGGGAATACAATGGACTAAATATGTGAACAACGACGAATTTCTAGAGACAATGAAAACAAAAAGGACACTCATACTTAATTTTATACAATGGATGGCATGTAAGAAATTACAGAGTAAATTTATATTAGGTTTGTAACGTGTTGAATGGCCTCGATTCAAGCCGTACTATTTTTATTTTACAAATGTGCTAACAAGGAATAATTAAACAAGAAGAATAATATTCAAGAAAAAAGTTGCAAGTAAATGGAATTTATATATGCATAACAACAATTGTACAAAACATAATTCAGTTGTGTTTGAAATGCTGAAATTTACTTGTCCTTGGAGTTTTGAGTGAGGAAAATGTTCTTGTTGATAAACTGTAATGTATATTAAAAAGTGTGTGAGTTTGAGGAACTTTAGTAAGATGTATTGTTACTTGTAAGAGAATTAAACAGTTTTGTTACAATTTCTATAGCTAAAAATTCAATGTTTGAATATGGCAGAAGCTATGTACCCTTAACTGTTAGTTTGAATTGCTTTCAAGGAAAATTGTCTCTGTCCTTGTAGTTGAATACTTGTTCGTAGATGTGCGATGTTCGTAGATTTTTACTTGTAAGAGAATTAAACAGTTTGTTACTCACAATTTTATATTAAATGTTTCTGTCCTTGTGACTGTAAGAGTGAAAGTTCGTAGATGTACGTACGTACGTGTGTGTGTGTTTGTGTGTTTCATAGCGTTTTCTCCCAAAGGAGAAAACGCGACCTCTCTACTGAACTACATTGCTGTAGGTCTGAGAAGACCAGGAGAAAAGAGGAAAGAATGAAGATGTATCAAAGCATTTATAATTAATGTGAATCACGTGATAGGCTCGAGAACACATAGCCACATTTTGGCGGTAAATTCACTTTGAACACAACTGCGTAGGCGTTGTAATGTTTTCCCCATATATTAGCCAATCAGAAGTCGGTGAATTATTCAAGTTTTTTGTGTGATCCACTTTGGTGTTTAGTTTGTTCAAAATTTTGACGTCGAAAGAAACTATTACATAGAAAATGCATTGAAATCTTTTTTTTGAGCAATAGCATTCGCTGAATCGAAAATAATAATAATATAATGCAATGAAATGGAAGCAGAATTCTAAAATATCAATCTGTATTAGGATTTAAAAAAGTCAAGCGTGGGAAACAACATCCCTCATATAGTGTACGTTTTCAGTGATGCATTTCTGAAGTCGGTCTTAAAAGTTGGCCTCCACTCTTCCCGGCAATGCTCTGTAGATTTGGGCGATTTCCACGCGAACAGCTTCCTTCGAATTGTCCAATATAAGGGGCTTATGCACATACACACGTGCCTTGAGGTTTCCCCACAAGAAATAATCACACAAGGACAAATCGGGAGATCGAGAGGCCAAGAAGCGCCAGCAAACCTACAAATGAATCGGTGACGAAACTCACACTGAACTGCTGTGACAGACTCGTTATTATTCACAAAAGTGTTGTAAGCAAAAAAAACGGGACACTATTGTCCAAAACTTTAAGTGAAAATAAAATGAATGACAAGACATCACGGACCGAATGGTACCTGTCGGATGTATGACCCTCCCTCTGGGGCTGAGTAATAGTCATTTCAAAAAACGTCCATCCTCTCAGCCTTCATTTGGAAACCTTGAATGGAAAGTGATCTGGAGAATAGATTCTTTCTTTAAGTCAGTAATGTGAAAACTGTGGCCAGTTTGGTCTTTCTAATTAGCACACGTAATTTCTCAAGGAAAATAAGGTTTCTCCAAATTTCAATTTGTTTCAATCTCACTTGTTCACTCACACACTCTCTCATACATAACCACATACACAAACAATAATTAAGTACAATACTTCTTAAATTTCGTAAACTTTTTGGTGAATGTAACGTTTTCATTATTTTAAACTATTAGAATTTTTTACTACGACAGATCATACGTGTAAACATATTTGCTTTTGAAACAAATAACATTCATAAGATTTTTTTCTCTTTTGAAAAAAAAATGTCTATATTTCTGAGATGAGGCATTGTAATTATTTACAAAATAAAACCTTTATTTCGTCCACTGGGGTAGAGTGTTCTAGTTCCATGTTCCAAGCTTTTTCCGGATGTCTCAGTTATCTCCCTTTAGCTCAACTCTACAATTTTTTATTCACCACTGCCGTAGCCAGGTATTGAACTGGTCACTCTTTGGGTCAAGTCAGTGGATCTAACCAACGCTTTTATCCACAGGTTCATGTGGATGAAATAAAAGGTTTAATTCGAAATTCCAATCACCTGAAGAAGGCCAGAGCATACAACGGCAAAAACGTCGTGAATATGACAATAAAGATGAGGACAACAGTCCGAACAATGTCAGTTGTAGAAGAAATATACTTATTTATTTTTAAATGAATAAATTAGCAATAAATCAGATGCAACAATGTGTTGATTACACTGTCATCGGTGATAATATTATTTCAATTATTTAATTAGAGAAAAGTCTTTACTGTAAAGACAATAAAAAGAAATTCCCCATTTCTAAGGCATATTCTTACGCATAGGGTTTTCCATAGTGAAAATAGAAGAGGCACCTATTACGAAAAATTACCTGAAATCATTTTATTAGTGCGGCCCAAATTGTGATTTGCTATGATATTAAACGTGACTTCAATGTCAGCTGTATTTTGTCTTTAGATTGTAGCCAGGTGTTGAACTCACAACTCTTTGGGTCAAGTCACTGAATTTAACCATTGCTTATATCCACTGGGCTATGTGGACGAAATAAAGGTTTCAGTTTGAAATTCCAATCACCTGAAGAAGGCCGGAGCATACAACGGCCGAAACGTCGTGAATAACACAATAAAGATGAGGATAATAGTCCGAACAATGTCAGTAATGTAGACGAAATATACTTATTTATTTTAAATTGAATAAATTAGAAATAAATCATATGCAACAATATGTGTTAATTACATTGTCATTAGTGATAATATTATAACAAAACTTCAATTTTTAATTTCAGAAAATCTTTTCCCCCAAAGGAAAAAAAAAACCCAAATTCCCCATTTCTGAGGTATATGCTTACATATATGGTTTTCTATCGTGAAAATAGCTTCGGCATCTATTACGAAAAATTACTTGGAATAATTCAACGCCCCCTTTATGTCATATATACTTCCGTCATTCGGTAATTTCGAATGTAAAGTGTTGTTTTCGTTTCTTTAAATCGTGCCTCATACATTCATTTCTCATCTTTTATTCACAACAGTTTATACTTCTGTGGAACATGGTGACCTTTGTTGAAATTTGCTATGATATTGAACGTGACTTTAAATGTCAGCTCTATTTTGTCCTTAATTGGTGGATATGTGCTGGTGATGTCAACTGACAGGACCTTACATAGTAGCTGCGGAGGAATATCTTTTCCATTGAGCATCTCTACTTAGGTACAGTTTTTTTTTTTTTGTCTTTTCTTTGTTCTATTTTCTTTCGTGTTTACCATCCTCTTTACACTTTTGTTCTGATATATCGTCTGAGCTTGTCTACTCCAGGGATTGAACTCAGAACTTTCCAGAAAGGCAAACAATGCTTTTCTTCCATTGTCATATTTGCCAGAAAAGAGAAAGGGGTTATTTTTAAAATTTTAAATCCCCTGTAAGGATAAAAAAGATGAAAGAAATCCATGGATGAAAGCCATGTACGTCCACCCCTTAAGTTTCTTTTTATTTCCTCTTCTTTATTTTATTTTCTGTCTTTCTCTCTTTCATTTTTTTTTAACTTCTCTCTATTACATGCTTTGTAAAACCTCCATTTTCCTTTTCTTTACTTTCTTTCTTTTTCCCTCACTATTTTGCATTTTATTGTTGGCTACAGTTTTAAATTTCGCTTTTATTTTCTTCCATAGTTTTATCTCTCCTCTTTTTTTATCTTCTCTCTCTCTCCATTTTTATCTTCTTTCCTCGTCTCCTTTTTCTCTTCTTTCTCTGTCCCCTCCCCTTTTTCTTTTCTCTCTCCCTCCAACCTTTTCTCCTCTTTCTCACTCCAAGATTTTCTCCTCTCTCTCCATCCCCCTTTCTCTTGTCTCTCTCCTTTCTCCTCCTCCCATCTCCCCCTTTTCTCCTCTCTCTCTCCCTCCCACTTTTATCTTGTCTCTTTCTTCCTTTATTTTCTCAATCTCCTCATTTATTTTCTCTCTCTTTCCCTTATCTTCTGTCTTTTATATTCGCTCCCCCTTTATATTTTCTCTCTCCCCTTTATCTTCTCTCACCAACGTTTATCTTCTCCCTCTACCACTTTTTATCTTCTTTCTCCCCTTTTCAATCTTTCTCTCCCCACTTTTTTTATCGTTCCTCTCTCCCCTTTTTTATCGTTCCTCTCTCCCCTTTTTTATCTCTCTCTCCCCTTTTTTATCTTTTCTCTTTCCCCATTTTTTATCTTTTCTCTCTTTTCTTTTTTGTCT
Source organism: Acanthosepion pharaonis (assembly GCA_903632075.3). Lineage (NCBI taxonomy): Eukaryota > Metazoa > Mollusca > Cephalopoda > Sepiida > Sepiidae > Acanthosepion > Acanthosepion pharaonis. The sequence continues at coordinate 586,901 of CAHIKZ030000309.1, read as the reverse complement.
TTCCTCTCCCCTTTTTTATCTTTCTCCCCTTTTTTATCTTTTTCTCTCCCCTTTTTATCTTTTCTCTCTCCCCTTTTTTATCTTTTCTCTCTCTCCTTTTTTTATCTTTTTTCTCTCCCCTTTTTATCTTTTCTCTCTCCCCTTTTTTCTCTTTTCTCTCTCTCCTGTTTTTTATCTTTTCCTCTCCCCTTTTTATCTTTTCTCTCTCCCCTTTTTTATCTTTTCTCTCTCTCCCCTTTTTTATCTTTTCTCTCTCTTTCATGTTTTTTAAAACCTCCTTATTTCCTTCTTTACTCTTTCTTTTCTTTTCTCTCCCTGTTTTTCTTTTTATTCTTGTCTCCACTTTTAACCTTTTCTCTTTTTATTTTATTTTACTAACTATTTTCATTTCTTCCCTTTGTATGTTTCTTGGTCCCAGTCTATGGAATAAAAATCAACCCTCTCCGAATTTAGATACAAATCCTACAGATGCATGCTGGGATTTTTTCGTAGTCAATAAAAATGGACAATTCATAGTCTAACCCACACATTTTTTTTACTTTCTTGCCTTGAAGTCAGAAGGTTATAACCACTTGACTGTATCCCATTTCCATATGAACACTGTTTCTTTTTTTACTATCATATAATTGCTTTACTTTGCTATTGCCTTGTATTACATTCTTCATTTATTGTATAATTTTGTTCTGTCCTCATTTTTATTATTGCTGTTATCAATTCCACTTAAAAATGCCTGCTTATTCAACACTTTCTCTTACATTCTTTTTAAGGTTTCCATCTTGGTTTCTCTTTTAATAAAAACTCCATCGTCCAATTTCCTTTCTGTCTCCCCCATTTTATTCTCAAATTCTTAAATCCAGTTTTAACCTTTATTTTATTTTCTCTTTTTACTTCTTTTCTTTTTGTTATCTTGTTTTCTCTCTAGCCATTTTTTTTAACATCTCCATCTTGTTTTCTCTTGTAATAGAAACTCTTTCTCCCACTCTCTTTTTACGTTTCCTTTTTATTTTATTCACAAATTCTTGCTTCCATTTCCAACATTTGCTTTCTTCTCTCTTTTTTCTCTTTCTTTTAGAATCCTCCATTTTATAGCATGGAAACTTTCTTTCACTTTTCATTATCCATCTGTCTTTTCTGTTTTTGTTTAATGTTTCTGCTAACTCCTTTCTTTTCACTTTCTTTATTTCAAACCCCCTTTGATATATTTCGGAACGCCCCTTACTTCCTTCATTTCTTTTGAAGTCTAAGACGGCTTTCTTAGAACTTTTCCACTATTAATTGTTTCCTTCCCTTAACAAAAGTGACAAAAAATTTCATTAATTCTAAATCTATTTTCATAGTGATTAGCAAAATAGAAGTCTTTTTAACAGTCAGTTAAGGTTTGGTTCCAAGGCAATTTTTTTTAGTTAGTTTTTTTTTTTAGGATGTGTGTTGAATTTAAAAAGAATTAAATTGAAATAACTGAAAATCCATTGTATTATTTTCTTTCTTTCTTTTTTTTGACATTTATCCAAATTCAGTGAAAATGGTTGTAAAAAAATATTTTATAGTCTTTTATTAGTAATTATATCATGAGCAAAATTCACTACTTTTAACTATCTCTATCTATAAAAGTCATAATGTGTGTGTGTGTGTGTGTGTAACGAATGCATGGCCGCAATTTTCGACAGATTTGCACCAAAATTTACATGCACATGCTCCAAGTTGGCGGAGAAGGCCAAGACCGACTTTGCATTTCCCAACTCCCATCGATAGTGGAAATAATCGATTTTTCATGCTTCTACGGCAGTTTTCATGTAGTTTGTAGCTATTTTCTACTGGCCAGAGTGAGAGCCTATAGCTGGCTGCCACGAATAGGCAGGAAGATTATGTTGGCCAGTGTGAGAGGCAACAGCTGACTCACACGAATGTTAACTAGAATGCTAGCATGCAAAAAAATAGATAGCTGCATTCGTCACAAGTGGGAAAAATTTAAATCTGCATGACACTTTACTCAAATTGGCTGATTCGCTTGCTTAAACTCAATGTTGATTCTGATTCCATAGAACTGGGTTGAGTGTGAAAAAGTATTTGTTGTTAACATTCTTTTTTCATTCGGTTTTTCCAGTTATTTGTCCTTTTTTAAAGCTGATCATTTTGTTTTCATTTTGTTTAGTTCTTTTTTCGTAACAGATTTAATGTTTAGTATAGAGCTTAGAAAAAATGTGCAGTGTGAGATAGGCAAGATGTAAGGCATGTAGCAACATCAGTATGGCAAAGGGCACTCCTTTAAAGGCAAGGAAGAGCAAAAATATTTTAAGTCAAGTGATAGCGATTGCTGTATGAGTCGTACGATTTTTGAATCAAGCATGGGCAACGCTGGGCCATGCTGCTAGTTATTACTATTAATAACCTTTTGCTCCTTACCATCAAGTCAATATTTTATAGTCTTTTATTAGTAGCTATGTCATGAGCAAAACTCACTACTTTTCACTATTATTACTATTAATAAACTTCTGTTCCTTATCATCAGGGCTTACAACCATATCATGTTGAAACATTGGTTCCTATACAGTCACAAAATTCAGGGAAAATGTTTGTAAAAAAATATTTTATAGTGTTTTATTAGTAATTATGTCATGAGCAAAATTCACTACTTTTCACTATTATTACTATCAATAATCTTCTGTTCCTTGACATCAAGGCTTACAACCATATCATGTTGAAACATTGGTTCCCATACAATCAGCAAGGTTAAGCAATGTCAAGCCACATCAACACCTAGATGAGCAACTGCTTGGGATTACCAGGTGCTACAAGCTTAAATATGCTGTTGGGATAATGGATAATTTCTTGGAATTGTTAATCAGAGAGCCCTGTTCCAATTCCCATTGGGTTTGTTATCTTCGCTTTCTCACAAATACCATTTGGGAAAGTCATGAATCTACTCCTTCTCTCTCCAGTTATGGGTTAATGAGTAAGACTAGTATCACTAAACCATTATTATCTCAAAAATAAATTCTTACAATCTAAATATATTTTTGGCTTTAAATAGAAGTTTGATGAGGCGTAGAAAATGAACTAGTCAACCAACACTCTTACTATCATGATAGATAGATAACTCCCTGTATACTATACCCAGGGGCCAGCTGGAACATTGTGTTATATTCCGTACTAATAGGAATATGGAATAGACAAACACGGTGGATAAACACTAACAGGTTTATTGTAGAAACCAGTACAACAAGCAAGGAAGTAATAGTTATGCATACGGTCGTCGCAAGTTAGTACATTTTTGTGCTATCGTTTCGGAAGGCCACTAGTCTTGCAGATCCCAGCTTGACTCTGCCACGGATACTTATAGGTAGTTACCACCTACAGTGCTGCCACTTCATGGGGGCAGGTTATTCCACCACATCACATCACATTGCTAATGTTTGCAAGACTATATGAAATACCTAGGCTAAAACAAAGAGAGAAGCCAGAAGAGATGATACTGTTGATCTAGACATGTCACATTCTGTCTGTCAAGAATGTAGGCAAATCTGTCAGTTGATCAGGAAAGTTTGCAAAAGTCAGTCTAACTTACGGTACCTCACACTGAAAAAAGCCACAATAAAGAACAAGGAACAATTCTGCCAGAACATCTTGTATACAATTTTGGTGATAAAGTATCTAAGTTAGTTGCTGGTTTCAAATGTTATTGTAAGTCTCATTGCCAACAATAAAAAATTAAATTAAGTCAGTTGATTTAACAAGTAGGCAGCCACCATGTGTAGAGTCACCACCATAGCTGCGATTACTCTCAGGTTCAATACAACCAAAATTTGTAGTATCTTTTACTTTCCAATCTATGTATCAAATAGATCTCTCAGCGAAAAACTGTGACCAGGAGAGTTCAGCCCCTAATCTTAAAATGATCCATCAAGGGGAAGACAGTTCTAATGTAAAACCTATGATTTTGGTTGCATCTAATATTGTGGAATATTTTTTTTCTCTTTTTGCATAAATGCTATCATAGTTCAAACAGTGGAAATGGCCCCATGCAAGGCTTTTCCTCTCTTTAAAAAAAAAAAAAAGAGTCAAATATAAGCATTGCTTGTTAAAAGCATAATACCCAGAGGATTGTTGTGCTTAAAGCAACAATAGGGCTGTCCCTGATGCCAGAGTCAAGTTTATCTGTAATGTTTGTAGTAGTGAGGGTAAATCCCTGGTTGGTTTCAAAAGCCACTTTCATGCTGTGCACTGCTGAAAACATGAAATGATATGTTATCAAGCAAAGACAATATTCATAAACAACTAAGCAGCCATTATATATATATATATATATATATATATATATATATATATATATATATATATATATATATATATATATAGTGTGTGTACTGATATACACATTTCACAAAAGCATAGAGAAGTGCAGGACCTCTTATGCATGGTAAGGTAAACAGTAAGAAAAGGATTACCATCAAGACATAATATATGGTTGTTAGCTAAAGAGACAAGCCAAGACACAAGCTACAAATTGGAGATATCAAAATGAAGCAAATACAGACATTTAACACTCTGGGAAATGATATATCAAAAGAAAATTAAAATAGTAAAAGTTGCCTTTGAAAAGCTAAGTAAAATATTAAGAAACTGAAAAATTTCATTAGAAACAAAGCAAGGAGTGCTGAACTGTTTTGTAATATCATTTTCCTTATTTGAATTGCAGTGAATTATTTCTCCTATTTACATGTGGATTGCTGTTCTCATGTTTGTTGTTGTTTTCATAATGTTTCAGCCATTCTGCCCTCTGACATCAGCAGGTGTATGATGCTTCTGGTAACCTACAGAGAATTTCTAACTGAACCCTTTATTCAATTTATGGGATAGATTGTTCTTTTTCCACTGCCAGTTTCATGCATCAAATGATATTCAGATCTGATCAGATGGCTTGAATATCCTGTATATTATGCACTCTTTCTCCATTAAGATAGCAAATTTTAAACAAGATTGCAGTAAAAAGAAACAACATTGAATTAAAAAAATTCATTAATTCCTTAGAAATTAAATAGCAGAGAATTCTGAGAAGATCTGGATAAGATAATGTGCATTCTTTAAAAGGGTAATAAACCTTCTGACACTCGCCGTAGACAAATGGTCTAAAAACCAGATCAGAAGGTGAGTTCCCCTACAAAGAAAACTCGTGTTCAAACCATGCCAAATTTTCTTTGTGAAGTTACTTGAAAGTACAGACCAGAACACAGTTTTAAAAAAAGAATAAACAAACATGTTTATCCATTTCAAATAATTTTTGCAGTAATAAGCAATTAATATATATATATATATATATATATATATATATATAATCGGTATCACGCTATGCAAGACAGTAAAGCCACTAATACACAGGGAGTTACTGGGTGTGAAAGAAATCAGAAAAAAGAAAATCTGATGTCTTTTTGAATTTCTAGGTTTGATGAATTTGATCGTAATTCCAATTCCAATGTAATACATTATAACCATGGAATATTAGTGTTTAAGTCTTTTTATTATATTCTTACTCTGTCCTGGATATTGAGTTCTACCTGGATTCTATCCTCTTGGAATTTTATATATATATATATATATATATATATATATATTAACCACTAATATTATATATATATTTATTTTTCATTAAAAATGACAGACAAGGTACTACGGTTAAGCTTTTTATTTAATTTTTCTTGTGTACAAACAAGAGCTTTCTTTTCTGGACAAAGAATGTGTAAAAACTGGGAAGTCATTCCTTGCATATCGACCATAGATACTCAATTGGATTTAGACCAGGAGAGTTTCCTTGACAGTCTGTAGTACTTTGATTTGCTCACTGGTAAAGTTTGCCAGTGTGTTCGTGCAGCATTACAATTTTCATTGGAGTAACATCCATCACAGACAATGGCCATAGGACAACTAATGGACAGTCGAGAAAAAAGTGTCTGGGTATGATAAAAATCTGATGCAATCACAGATGATGCAATATTTTTCAAGGCTGATCAAATTTCATCATAGACCCCGAAAATAAATTCATACTACTTCACACCACTCCAAATAACCTAATCTGAGGAAAAAATAGTCACTCCAGTGGGTCTAAAACTGACTGTATGTTGAAAGAACGGAAACTAAAGTGGTTGTTTTAATTAATTGGCACAAGGGTGTATATATATATATATATAAAGGAATTTCTTAGGAATTAATGGATTTTTAATCTGACATTTTTCTCATTAATATAAATGTTATGTGAAGTAGATATATGTGTTTGACATGACACCTCTGTTAATTTAAACAGATTAATTGCTATCTACTTGCATCATTAATAAGAAAATGTGCCTTTTGGCAGTGTTTTTATCTCCCAACCCCACTTATCTTTATATATAAAACAGAGGATGTCTGTGTGTCGGTGTGATACCTTTTCAATCGAGATCCATCCAACCGATTTTGACCAAACGTGATATATACATTGTACAATGTAAGAGATAGGTTCTTAGTGTAAAAAATCGATAATTATGGAAAAATCAATAATCGATAAAGCTGATCAAAGATCGATAATTCAATATTTTTCCTCAGATTTTGTTCAAACCTAGTATGTAGGTTACTTACATAATGACGAGCTTAACGATACCTCATTTTTATTTCTATCCCACAGCATTTAGCAAAAAACCATAAAAAATGAAAAATCGATTTCAACAAAAATTTTAAAGTAAAAATTTCAAGCAATCTGATACAGACTTCACTCAATTGTAGCCAACAATGAGTTTGTTTAACAGTCATTGAACTTGATAATTGAGTCCACCCATATAGTGAAAACCTGTGTAAATAGTGAAAAATGGTGATTTTTCCTGCATTCTTTCTTATTTTTTGTTGATCTTTCAACCAATTTTCATTAACCTTAAGA
>CAHIKZ030000309.1:545000-575000 GCA_903632075.3 Acanthosepion pharaonis | reverse complement strand
CTGTCCTTCTCTTCATCCTTTCCTCTATCATGCCTCTTTACTCTCACTCCCACTCTCTGTTACCCCTGGCTTGTTAGTGGCATCCCACCTTGCTTGGGATGAAATGCTTAAAAAACATATCGAGAGAGTTTATATATATATATATATATATATATATATATATATATATATAGAGATATATATATATATATATAGAGAGAGAGATATATATATATATATATATATATATATATATATATATATATATATTTATTGAAGACATTTTTTATATTTAACATTCTTTTTTATAGATACAAGTATTTAAGTAAATGCTCTGTTTATAATAAACAGCATTAAATAACATTTACCAGCCTGAATGTCCAAGAAATTTTCATAGAAAATATTTGTCCTTTGACAGGATTTGAACCTGCATCCTATACGGAACCATCATTTATGCTGACCTGCCTTAACCGACTCGGCCACAATGTAAAATGTAAAGCAAAATATTTAATAAAATAAACCTGCCATTGATGCCAGATGTATTGATGACATCTTCATCCAAACCAAATCGGTTAATGACATTATGGAACTTAAATTAAATTTTTGAAAAAAGTCCATTTTGAAGTTAACTTATGAGCCAAATATCAATAAAAAAAAAAAAATTCTAGATATTCTCATTGATAGTGATAATTTTGCCACATATCTATACAAAAGTCTACTTGTTATAACTCCTACATTCTAAACAACATTCAATGATATGAAAACTATAAAAGTGCTGTCATTAATAACCTAATCTAAAGAGCTCAATTCATTTCTTCACCTAAATTAATTTTCCTCAAAGAATTAAATAATATGTAACAAACACTTATCAATAATGAGTACCTTAATTATATAGTCAAAAAGCAAATCAAATATCATTTAAACAACACCATAATTACAAAATAGATGAAATAGCAATAAAAAACAATATCATGCATAGATATATAAAATGACTCAACAAAAATAAATACATTAGATTCATTATTTAATACAAACAATTCAAAACTAGATACTTATTGATTAAAATATATATCTCAACCTTTCAACACCTTATATAAGACCAATGTTGTATATGAATATATTTGCCCACTCATAGAATGTTTCTCTGTAAATAAAAAGCACAAAATGTCTCAGATAGGAAATACCACAACCTCACTTTCACAAAGACTCACCTACCATCTGTCGGACCATATTGCCATCAGAAAACACATTTAAGGATGACAGCAATATTAGACAGCTACTCACAAACAATACCTAAATACTAACAAAGTCACATGAATTATTTACATTATTTGGACTATTGTCCTCATCTTTGTCACCATATTTATTAAATTTTGGCCGTTGTATTCTCTGGCCTTCTTCAGGTGGTTGGTATGTTAATTGGGTATTGAACTTACACTCTTTGGGTCTTGTCACTGGATCTAGCTAATGGTTAAGGCAGTGGAGAACTTGGAGAGGGGAATTAACAGGAGATAACTGATAACTTACATCCATTAAACATGGCACATGGAAGTAGAACAGTCTACCCCAGTGAGCGAAATAAAGGGTTTAGTTTGACATTCTAACCACCTGAAGAAGGCCGGAACATACACTGGCCAAAATGTTGTAATAAATATGGCAACAAAGATGAGGACAATAGTCCAAATAATGTAAATAGTGTACATAATACCTCATCTCAGAAATATATACAGATACTAAATATAATGAATTCAAGTCAAACTGGAACTCAGCACTCTGATTTCCAATTCCAAACCATTTTTCATAACACTATCTGTACATCCAAGCTTTCTGTACCTGGTATTCACAAGTGGTCACCCATCTAGTTACTGACTAAGCTAGATGTTGCTTAACTTTGGTGATTATTATGACAACCTGTGTTTCAATGTGAATATGGCCATAAACCTCTAGATTAGAAAATTCAAGTGTTTTTCTTTGTTTTGTTTTTTTCATACCAAGAAAGGCAATAAAGCCACTAGGATGTAAGAGCTTACTAAGTGTGAGAGAATATGCAGAAATTTTATCGCAGTAACAAAAATTCTATTACAACCCACTTTCCTCTGTCTGTAGGGTAGGTACTAAGCTAGAAATAACAACTTATTTTATCACCACATATTTATATTAAATTATATTTTTTAAGTAATTTCAAATGGTATAAGTTTGGTGATAAGTCTCTGATTTATTCTATCTAGACATTTTGAATATCACAAGGTAGCCTTACACAGTCAGTTGCCCATCAAGTTTCTTCACTGGCAATGAGAAGGTGCTGAGTAAATTTGTGTAATGTGCAACTTTCACATTCTCTATAATGCACCTGCCTATTCTACACATCCAGAATATTTTTGTATCATTTCCAAATACATCGAGTTTTGCTAATGGTTCATCTAGATTTCTTTGTTGTCCGATATGAAATTCAATTGTGTACTCTATCACTGTTTTCATGGCAAATGTTCAGATGAACCTCAAACTTCAGTTCGACATTCCAACCACCTGAAGAAGGCCGGAGTGTACAATGGCTAAAACGTTATGATAAATATGGAGAAAAAGATGAGGACAATAGTCCAAATAATGTAAATAGTGTAACAAAATCACAAAGTAAAAACAGATTCATGATCCTTGAAGCAATCCTCATACAACAAAAACAACCATCAAGAAATAAAAACAGTTCTACCTTAAGATCCCACATCCTTAAGTGTATTTAAAAAAAATATAAGAAAACTATGCACAAGTTGGTCAGAATCACACACAAAAAATACATACAAGTTGAATAGAAATGAGACTGCTTTTGAATGATCGTACCATGCTTTCATGCTTCTGACCCAGCCATCGCTCAGCCAATGAGGGCCCAGAATTAGCCAATAAAAATTGCTACAAGCAACATGACCATTTCTGTGCTGCCTGATTCACCTTCAATCTGAAGCTTGCCAATTTGCTGTCTCCACACTCCATTGCAAAACATACATTCAACTCTAGCCCTTTTGGGTCGATGAGGTAAGTCTCCACTATGAAAACACATCACACCTTTGCCTACGTCATAACACACACTACAAGACTCAGCAATTGTCTCTACCTACCTTGATGATGACTTAAAAAATATGAAAGCTTGAACCATGTTTTGTGTACTTTTCTCCCAAAATGAACGTTGCGTAATTTCTGATGGAATTTCCTTCTAATCTGAAAAGGATTATTCATAATTAGTAAAAGTCAATCAACAAAATTACCCAACACAAAAATGTATATTGTCTTTAATAATATCTGCCTTAAAAAAACATTTACTGCCTGAATTCACAGGACTGGGGCAGTAATCTCAAAACTCACTGCCTGTGATTATCATTAGTGGCTGGTAATCCAACAGCTTATTCAATGATTAAATTAAGAGTTAAGAATTATCAGAAAATTTCAAACTCTTAAATCTTCACTGATCTTTCTAGTATATATAAATCTGAACTTCTCTGACATAATTAAGCACAATGGTAAAACTGGATCAGATATAGTGGAAAAGAATATCAAATGAATAATACAGAGCTTCAAGAAATCAAATCATTTTAAGTAACCAATTAAGTCAAATTAAACAAACCCCCAAAATGCCACAAGCTATCTCTTAGATCAGGGGTCGGCAACCTTTTGCTAACTATATACCAACTTAGGGTTTTAAAAATCATTCAGTGTTCCAACAACATACGTATTTTTATACAAGTCAAGGTCAATATATATGGTCTACAATATATTTTATATAGTTATATATACTTTAGTATATATTAAAATTGAAACAGCTAAATATCTTATTTGCATTGTAGTAGTTATTGGTTCGGACTTTGTGATGTTATTTGTGGCTGTTCAGTCCTGGCTATGGTTTGTAATGACCATTTATAGGAGAGACTTTGTAAATCACAGATACAACAATAGTAACATCTTCGAGCGATATTCAGTGAGACGCCGCTAATTCCCATATTTCTATTTATCCTTTACCTGTCACTTGATCTAATTATTTCAAGATGAGATCGACTGTGCTTGCTCTCTGGTGATCCGTGTTCAAACCCAAGTGTCACCAATGGCACTTTATTCCTATATGACAGTATGACAATAAATTACACCCAGCAACAAGGCTTCCGATCAGGAGATTGGAGATTTTGAGGAGTGTGGAACTACTTCTTAATTACTGTTGTCCCAGGGCCACTCTGACCTTGAGTGCTAGTACCTGTTAGGGTCCCAGTTATGGTTAAATAGTGAACTCACAATCAAAAAGGAAAACACTATGAAAGTATAAAAAAATTATATTAAAATTGCTGGCAATGCATTTTAATATAATAACATACCAACAATACATTGTTATATAATAAATTATCAACAATACCTATTTATAGTAAAATTACCAACAATAAATGCAAATGACCACATGGAGCCCGACATTCAAGAATCAGCACAAAAACACCTTGCTAATGTTAGAATTCAATCTGGTCAATTTGGAGACGGAAGCTGCTGAAAGAACCAATCAGAGAAGAGCAGTCCACAAAGTAACAACGTCCTTTAAAAAAACCAGAAGACAAATAGAAGAGATAGAGAAAGTGCAAAGGAAAATTAGAGATCTCCATTCACTGAACCCTTCTACCCTATCATGTTGTGGTAGCGGACATCTCTTAAGCTGCAAAGTAGGACTTATTTCACACAGAAGGAGATATTGATGAACACTCCAATACTCAGCAACTAGTTCTGTCAATGATGACCAACAATACAATTTTATAGTAGAGTTACCAGCAATACATTTTATCTGTTTAGTTGATGGCATAAAACTGTGTTTAAAATATTTAGATTCTGGTATTAAATAACCCATAGAGGTTGATATGCCGCTAAACAAAATGAACCACCAACCAGAAGCTGTCAAGTTTAATTTAAAGTTTAATGACTTTTTTTAAATTAATAGTCTGATTAGATTTTTAACTGGAAATGGTCCAAGTCATTGTTTTTCATTTAGTGGCAACACCAATAGTGGCAAGGTTTTCTGTCAGAACAACCTGCTGATTTCATCTGGCCTGAATAACAATGAGTTGAAAAACCAAACTGACAGAAATAACTTCAAATCATCAATACCTTCTTATTGCACAAAAGCAGTAGACATTACACATTTATTCCTGGTTAAAATATTGTAATGAGCTGAGTGACTTTATCACCATGCTTGGGGTGAAATGATTAAAAAAAAATATGCTGGTAAATCCTCATTTGTGAAGATTGACGAGAAGTGTTGTCGCACAAATGTCTGAGTATATGTACTTTGGATCTGTTTTAATGATCTAAAGACTATGATATTTTAGGCATGGACAACAAAACAATTCATGGTTTAAAGAACACAAGACTCTTGATAGAATAGTCTGGAGAAACACAGGAAAATGGTCTTTCAAAATGATTTTATTAAGGAAAGTGGATGATAACTTAGATAGTGAGAGATAGAAATTTTTACACTATTTTTGATTAATTGTTTCATTTTCTATGGTTTATCAACCCTTTGCAGGTTATTTAAAGCCAGAAAATAGTTAGAAGATAGTAAGAAATTTTTTTTTTGGAAGGTGAAGCGATAATAAGTCTTTCTAATTGACCCATAGCTGGTGGGGAGAAGAGCTGGATTCATACCAAATCAGAATTGGATAAACAAACAAGAAAATATAATGTGGATATAAAGTTGGAGATTAATTCTATATTACAATCAATATATAAACTGACCCCTCACTTCTGCTTCTGCACATTTATATTCCAATGTAAATAAGTCTAAAAGGACGGACATGCCTGTGTATCTAATCAACATGCAGCTGTATTAAGTTACAGTCAGCGCCATCTGTCTAACTCTCTGCATAAGCAGGGAGGAACCTGGACGAAGCTTTGCCGAAGGGCAAAGTTTCGTTCGGGGAGGTTGACAGGTCTTCGAAGGCTATATTTTTGGCCGGGCCTACGGGCTCAGATGACCCACAATAAGCTTGGCCTTGTGCCACATGCAATCCCACATGGGGGGATAGCTGAATATCGTAGCTAATCAACATTTCATTGATTGATTTGTTTTCTACACTTTATCAACCCTTTGCAGATTATTTAAAGCCAGAATATTTTTAGATAGTAAGAATTTTGTTTTGGGGAGATGAGAAACATTTAGTGATATAAGTCTTACTAATTAACCCATAGTTTCGGGGAGAAGAGGTGGAGTCATATATTTCCCAAGTGTATTTTCACTTAAGTAAATATAACCCAACTGGAATTGAACCTGGGCTCTACAATAAAAAAAATTCAGAGCTATTATACATTAAACCACCCACACATCCAAGATTCCAGCACCTGGTATTCCCAAGTGGCCACCCATCTTGTTACTGACCAGGCTTGATGTTGTTTAACATGGAACAGGTGTCTTAGTTTGATCTAAAAAATGATCTATAATCTATTGTTAAATGGAGCAAGGAGTGACTTGTTCATTTTAAGGCCTCAAAAACAAAACTGCTCTTTTAATCAGCTGAGAGAATCCTTTCTGTCTGCCATCAGCATGGCTGATGCTAACCACCAGGAACATCAGGTTATGAAGGCCTGCCTTAAAAAAAAAATAAAAAATTTGATACCCTTTGAAAAAAGAAATAAAATATGGAAATAATAAATAAACTGTACCAATAAGTACACATAGACAACTATATAAATGCAATAATAAAAATCAATAGGGAATAATTAATGAACAAATACAAAATCCACTGAAATAATTATTAAGCAAAAAAGATCTAAAAGCTACAAAATAACAAAATTCTTCCCAACTATTCAATAGTCATTTTAATAATTTAAAACAACTATACCCACCTAAATTTCTGGGATGAGGAGTTATTAATAATTATCTTCTTCATATTCAGACTATTCTCCTCATCTTTGTTGATATCATGACATTTCGGCCATTGTATATCAATCTCAGTAACCTACAGAGCATCCCGGGTAAGAAAATAAACTACATCAAACAGCAAGGCCTCTGATAAGGTTTTGAGGAGCATGGAACCACCTCTTAATTGCTGGTATTCCCAAGTCTATCCTGTCCCAGGTGGTAGCACCTGTTAGGGTCCCGGCCATGGGCAAATAGTTAACTCCCAAACTGGGGTTAAAATGTAAAAATAAGTTTTAATACCATTAATACATTTTTGTAAAAAATTACGAGGAATAATTCTTTTAAGAAAATAAGACATTTTTGTGAAAAAAATATTACCAGCAATAAAAATCTTGTCGGCATTAAATTATCCCATTGAGTTTGATATGCTGTAAAACAAATCAAACCAAACCTTCAGGGAATTCTGAACCAAACCTTTTATTTAATCTACAGGTTACTGTTCTCGTTGCACTGCTCATATCTAGGAATATCTCATGTTGTTCTTATTTTTATTTAATATTGATTAGTTATTGCTCATGTGTTTCCACTGAGAGCAAGGAATTGAACATAGCAAATTCAGAAACCAACACTTTAATCCAGTAGGCTATTATCCCATAGGACAATTTGCTGTAGTGTACTTGGAGCCCTAAACCAAACTTGCTGATTTAAGTTGCAACCAATATAGGGTTCAGTCCAGAATTTCTTGTAGATTTCCCAGCTTGATATACACCTGAGAAAGACCAGAGGCTACAATGTCCAAAATGTTGTGATAACAACAAGATGGTTCGAATATAAATAGTGTAAATAACCATTCCCACTTACTCAATAACTGTTAAAATAAAACAATAAACCAAAAATAAGTGATACTGCCCTAATGACTAACACACACAAATAGGTGAATTGCTATGCAACTCACATGGCATTAAGACTGACTTCACACATGAAACAGATTGTCAACATTTGATGTTGAACTCTGTATCCACACTGATTATATAAGTACATACACTCTATATATGTATATTGAGCACTTTTACCTTGTGAATAACTTCTTTTTGCCCTTCCCTTAAGGACATAGATGATCATGGATCTCCACTATTTCCTCTACTTTGTAGTGCTTAGTAGTTTGCCTTTTTGCTATCTCACCTAAACCCTGTTCTATCAAATATTTACAAAAGCTTATTCGGTAGATCATGTACTGCTTTCCTTTGTCCATCTTGTCATATGAGTGTCATTTTTCTAAGCCCTATTTTTTCATTCTGTGGCCAAGAAATTTCAACTGCCTCTATGTTATTCTAAGTATGTGATATTTTTGTTTCCATTCTCCCTAAAACTTTACTGTTGCTCACATGTTCAGTCCATGTTATTCTCAGCATCCTTCTGTAGAACCATATTTCTATTGTCTCAAGTCTCTTCTTGATCTATGAGGATGTCCAGCATTCTTTACCATATAGGATGACCGACATTATATAGCAGTTCAGTATTCTTTTTCTTTGTTTCTAATGAAATTTTCCTGTTTCTTAATACATTGCTTAGCTTTTGGAAGGCAAATTTCACTATCACAATGTTACTACAGATTTCTGGTGTTGCTTTTCCATCTTCTGTTAAAACACTTTCTAGATATTTAAATTTTTGTAGTTGCATGATTTTGGTGTAAACCTATATTTTATTGTATATGTGTGTGTAATTTATTTTACATACATGGAATATAGCCCTGTTATAACCTGAGGTTCATAAAATGTTATTACAAAAGAAATAAAAAAACTGGTGGTGTCAAACTATATTAAGATTTTTTAATCAAAATAATAGGAGTGAAAGACAAGCAAAAATAGAAGAAATGAAAACACAAAATTAACTCTGACCCACTACATATACACATATACACACACATATATATAATATATATATATATATATATAATATTTTTCTATGCAGATATATTTTTCTTTTCTCTTTTTTCTTTCTCATTTCTTTTAACTTTTTTAATTTTTCTTTCTCCATTTTCTCTGTCTTTTTCCCATTTTCCTATTCAAACTTTGCTTTCTTCTTTTCCACCATTTCTAATAAACATTATTATCTCCCTTGTTTTCATCTTTTCTCTTTTCCTTCTTCCCTTTTGCCTTCTCACTTTCCTCTTCACTCTTCTTTTTTCACTCTTTTCTGAACTTTCTCCTTTTCTTTCTTTTTCTTCTCATTTTTCTCCTCCTTCTCATTTTTTCTTTATTTTCTTTTTTTCTTTTCCTTCATCTGTTTCTCTTTCTCATTCTCCCGCTTTTATTCCATCTCCTTCTCTCTTGTGTTGTCTTTTAATTTCTCCTTTCCCTTTTGCCTTTTTCTCTTTTCTTTTCTCCCTACTCTCCTTTTATTTCTCCTCTTTTTGTTTCTATTTTTCTCTTCTCCTTTTCCCTTTTCTCTTTTCCTTCATTTATTTCCCTTTTCCTTTCCCCTTCCTCTCTTTATCTTTCTCCTTCCCCTTCCTCTCTTTATCTTCCTCCTTCCCCTTCCTCTCTTTATCTTTCTCCTTCCCCTTCCTCTCTTTATCTTTCTCCTTCCCCTTCCTCTCTTTATCTTTTTCCTTCCCCTTCCTCTCTTTATCTTTCTCCTTCCCCTTCCTCTCTTTATCTTTTTCCTCCTCCTTCCTCTCTTAATCTTTTTCTCCTCCTTCCTCTCTTTATCTTTTTCCTCCTCCTTCCTCTCTTTATCTTTCCTTCTCCTTCCTCTCTTTATCTTTCTCCTTCCCCTTCCTCTCTTTATCTTTTTCCTTCTCCTTCCTCTTTTTATCTTTTTCCTTCTTCTTCCTCTCTTTATGTTTCTCCTTCCCCTTCCTCTCTTTATCTTTCTCCTTCCCCTTCCTCTCTATATCTTTTCCTTCTCCTTCCTCTCTTAATCTTTTTCCTCCTCCTTCCTCTCTTTATCTTTTCCTCCTCCTTCCTCTCTTTATCTTTTCCTTCTCCTTCCTCTCTTTATCTTTTTCCTTCTCCTTCCTCTCTTTATCTTTCTCCTCCTCCTTCCTCTCTTTATCTTTATCTTTCTTCTTCCTCTCTTTATCTTTTCCTTCTCCTTCCTCTCTTTATCTTTTCCTTCTCCTTCCTCTCTTTATCTTTCTCCTTCTCCTTCCTCTCTTTATCTTTATCTTTCTTCTTCCTCTCTTTATCTTTTTCCTTCTCCTTCCTCTCTTTATCTTTTTCCTTCTCCTTCCTCTCTTTATCTTTTTCCTTCTCCTTCCTCTCTTTATCTTTTTCCTTCTCCTTCCTCTCTTTAT
The DNA here is from genome assembly GCA_903632075.3 of Acanthosepion pharaonis. Taxonomy (NCBI): domain Eukaryota; kingdom Metazoa; phylum Mollusca; class Cephalopoda; order Sepiida; family Sepiidae; genus Acanthosepion; species Acanthosepion pharaonis. Next base: position 564,849 of record CAHIKZ030000309.1, on the reverse strand, counting down.
CTTTCTCTTTCTCCTTCCCTTTCTCTCTTTCTCCTCTTATCTTTCTTCTTCCTCTCTTTATCTTTCTCCTTCTTCTGTATTCTTTTATCTTTCTGTTCTATTCATTTATCCTTCTCTTTATCTTTTTCCTTCTTCTCTATTCCTTTCTCTTTTTTCTATATTTTTTCATCTTCTTCTCTATTGCTTTCTCGTTCCTACTTTTTGTTCTTTTTCTTCTTCATTCCTCATATTTTCTTAGGCTTTCTTTTCTTTTATTATCACCTATTTTCTCAAGTTTTTTTTATTTATTCTCTTTTCTCTTGTTTTTCTTTCTTCTTTTCCTTTCACTTCTCTTTTAGTCTATTTTCTTTCATTTTCTCTTTTTTCTCATTCGTTTTATTCATCTTTGTTCTTTATCAATCAGTCTCTGAAATTTCTTTTTTTTTTTTTTGACTTCTGTCATTTTTTTTAACAATCTTTGATTTCTTTCCCAATTTTTTCATGTCTTAATTTCCCGTTCCCGCCAAATTCAATACTCCAACCTTTTCTTGTTTCTCACATCCACAATTGGGCTATAAATCACCAATTCTTTTAATAGTAAGATTTACAATCAGCTTTTCTTTGACTATTCTTTCCTCTTTTTGTCTGTCTAAGCTGACTCCACAACTGTAAAATGAAGGCTCACTTGAAATGGCTTCTTGCCCCAATCTTTCAGCTCATAAAATAAACAACCAAGACATTGTTAGCCACTTTCCATAAAGAATCACAACAATTGGGTTCGGTTTGAATATCAGAGAAACAAAGAGAAAAGAAAGAAATGGTAATAGTAATAGCAGCTGTTTCCTTATAAGGAAACATTCTGTATTCATTGGCTGAGCAGCCAGTGCTACTGGAGTTATGCTTTTCTTCACTGCCGAGCTATCAAACTGGGATCAAAATGTAGTATATGTTCTCCTCATCTCTAATTCTGAACTTCTTCTATCTGTCTTGTCCCTTCAGGATGTTGGCAATCATGGCTCTCCACAATTTCCTGTTCTTTGTCACTTTTAGTAATTTTTTGTCTTTTATTGTCTCTCTTAATCCCTGTACTGACATCAATTTACACAACATCGCTAGGTAGGTTAAGCATGATTTTCCTCTGTCCCACTTATATTCAGTCTTTCTTGTGAGTATCAAATTTTCCAAGCAGTCTTTCCTCATTATGCACCTTAGAAATTTGAATTGACTCTTTCTGAAATGCTGAAGAATTGGAAGTTGTGAAGAGCCATGATTTCCCATGTTTACCTTTTATATATTTGTATATGGTATTAGTTTAAAAGAGTTTGATGAGACCAAGAACAAGGTATTTCTGTCATATATGAACTTTCCAGCCTTGGCAGAAATCAGTTACGTTTATTTGTAGGGAAAGGGTGAGTAGACTTTATACGGTGAACACATATCAGTACAGATGCAAAAGAGGCCCCAGATTGCATTCAGACATGTTTATATCCAGGATTTTCCTATTAGCGGCGGGACAGTTTGGCATGTCTAGATACAGACCTCTCTGTAACTGGTCAAGATCCAGGTTTTTCTAAGATGCTTCATTCCAATAAAAGCAGAGGTAAACCAACATTCAGCAGTCCTGTTGGTGAAATATCACCAGCTTCTTGCCATTCTGTCATTATTTTCATGGTTAGCAGATCTATATTCTTTAGTTCCACTAGTTCAGGCCTTTACATTAAGGATGCCATGCAACTTCCACAGAGTTGAATCCACATCATTTCCTCCATATTCCAAATGTAAGAAGAACATTCTACCAAGGGAGATTTTTTTCCAGGAACTTCTATTCCCTCATGGATACTTCCTCTAACACTACAATCTTAACCTCTTCATGTCAAGTGCCAGTCATTATCTATCCTTCTTATAATATTTAACTTCTACCATAGCCTCTTTTGCTCATATCACATCTCATTCATCATTAACAACAGTAACCCTTTAACTTGAATGGCTCTCATGCCTTTTATTGGATAAACTTCCATATAAGAATATTTTGGTTTTGTACCAATACTAAACTACACTTTGTAAAAGAGCTCCTCAGATTCACACAGTGGCTAGTGAGCTTGTTTTGAAGATACTTATGAGGTAATTTTAGTTTGATGCTCTTTTATTTGTGGCCTCATGCAAAAACTTTCATGAGCTTTAGTAAATAACAATTCAAATTCTGTCTATATTTCTGAGATGAGGTATTATGTACACTATTTATATTATTCAGTCTATTGTCCTCATCTTTGTCGCCATATTTATTACAATGTTTCGGCCTTTCAGTATCTGTCTATATTTCTGAGATGAGCTATTATGTACACTATTTATATTATTCAGACTATTGTCCTCATCTTTGTTGCCATATTTATTACGTTTCAGCCTTTCAGTATCTGTCTATATTTCTGAGATGAGATATTATGTACACTATTTATATTATTCAGACTATTGTCCTCATCTTTGTCGCCATATTTATTACGTTTCAGCCTTTCAGTATCTGTTTATATTTCTGAGATGAGGTATTATGTACACTATTTACATTATTCGGACTATTGTCCTCATCTTTGTTACCATATTTATTACAATGTTTCGGCCATTGTATGCTCCAGCCTTCTTCAGCTGGTTGGAATGTCAAACCAAACCCTATATTTCGCTCAATTTAGCACAGTGTATAAAGGCGTTGGTTAGAACCAGTGACAGTACCCAAAGAGTGTGAGTTCAATACCTAGTTAAGGCTGTGGAGATCTTGGAGAGGGGAATTAACAGGAGATAACTGATAATTGACATCTATTAAACAGGGCAATTTGAACTAGAACAGTCTACCCCAGTGAGCGAAATAAAAGGTTCAGTTCAACATTCCAACCACCTGAAGAAGGCTGGAGTGTACAACGGCCGAAACGTTTTAATAAATATGGCGATGAAGATGAGGACAATAGTACGAATCATGTAAATTGTGTACAATTCACATTTTAGACAAACATTGCTAGACATGTTGATCATCACTACTGAATAGTGAGTTTGATTCTCACTGGTTGCCCCATTCTTGTTGCCATGTGCCAAAACAACCATGAGTTTAGTGAATAACAATTGTCATTTTAGATGAACATGTCAACATGGGGTAATTATTTGCAAGTTTGTTGGTTTGGTTGACCATCATAGCTGTACACTGAGCATGATCCTCACTGAGTACCCCGTAATATTGGCCTCCTCTCAGAACTAAACACCACTTAACAAGTAATTCAAGGGAATCAGGAGCAAGCACGGCAGCCAGTCACACTAGAGAGATACTAGCAGACGCTAAAGAGCTGTATGTAATTATTAAACATAACAATAGAATGTAAAGTGCCAGCTGTGAATTGTTGACCTATGTCTACCATAATCCTACCAAGACCTACTACTTGTCCCCCTCTGGATTCGCCAGCCTCCCCACTAACACCCCCACCTTCATCCCTTAGTATGTCTTCATGAATTCCAAATTTTCTCTAAGTATTGCTGGTATTCACCTTGTTTTGGAATGGAATGTTTTTCATTACTTGTTTTGTTTGTTTTTTAAGATTGAAAGATATTTTCTTCAGTCATGTTGCATGAAGAACGATGACTTTTCAAGTGTTTTTTTCCTCACCTACTAAAAAAACTACATTTTGTACATTTAAAGATAGTAAATGCTATCCCAGTTGATAAGATCTAGATATTTCCTGTCAAATGAATTAGACTTTTAGCCTTTGTGTGTGTGTGTGTGTGTGTGTATATATATATATATATATATATATATATATAGAGAGAGAGAGAGAAAATCCTCAAAAAAATGAATACATACTTCAGGAAAGGGAAAGCTTGTCTTTCATAGTTTTTAGACTTTCACATATACAGGTTCCTAAAAGATGTTGTGTATCGCAGAAAACTGACTAAATTGGCAGCCCTTAGACAAGAAATTGAAAATGTATGTGCAGCAATCTCACTGGGCACTTTCGTCAGTGTTGCCCAAACAGTAATTCTAGAAGCTAAAGGCCACAATTTTGAGCATACCTGTGATTGTAGGAGGGTAAAACACATCATTAAAGAAAAGTTTCCCTTTTGTCTTTATTGATATATATATATATATATATATATATATATATAACCACATTCTACATATTTTTCTTCTACTGTCCACCTGATTACACTGCTATAAACAATGGAATTATGTGACAATGTTATAAATTGGTATGTATACACAATAGAGTTCAAAGTCAATCTCTGCCAAGTGGCTTCACTCTGCATAATTTAATTCAGTTACTACAGCAACAGTCATGATATTTTTGATCAGACCTCATATATATCTGTGTCCTGGGTATGATAATAAACTACATCCAACAGTAAGTCCTCTGATCAGGAGGTTTTGAGGAGCGTGGAAACATCTCTTAATTGCTGGTGTTCCCAGGTCCACCCTGACCCAGGGTGGTAGCACCTGTTAGGGTCCCAGCTATGGGCAAATATTTAAACCCCAAGCTGGGGTCAAAATACTATGAAAGTGTAAAAATAGGTTTTAATACCAGAAATACTTTTTAAAAAAAATTGTTACCAACAATAAATTTTTGAAGGAAAAAATTATTACCAGCAATACATTTTTTTTTTAAATATTACCAGCAATACAAAATGCTACACAGTTGTTTTAAAAAAAAATATTACCAGCAATAGGTTTTTGAAGAAAAAATAGTCCTATCAATAAAAATTTTGTTGGCATTAAATAACCCATTGAGGTTGATATGCCATAAAGCAAACCAAAACAAACCAATAATTTTATTCCCAAAAATCTCAGCTTCAGTCTCTTGCTCACTGATGTAAAGTTGCCTCCCTCTGCCTGTTCTATAAATACTTTCATGGTAATTGTTCAGATAAGCTCTTTTATATTTTTTGTTTTATTCCCCTCCCTCCAAAGTCAAGAATTGTACATATGGGGACTAGTTAGGACTTCATGGAGATTCTGAGGTATTATGGTGGATATAGTAAGAATGGTAAATAAGAATGTGTTGCTTTGGTTTAAGGAATATTGTAGTATGTTTGGGTCAGTGATTTTGGCTAGCTGAGTTCCAGTTTAAGACAAAAGACCATCCTTTCTTCCCCATTCCCCCTTTTATGCCTCAGTTTTGTAATATCATTATAAAATATCGCTCTTTGCTATGGTGACTAGACTCTTTGAATTTAAGTTCAGTACAAGACTGGCAATTAGGTCTCATCAATTTTTAGTTGAGATGGCTAGATGTAAACATAAATTCTATGCTAACAGTTTCTTCCACTTTTCCCTTGTGGAACTTTTTTCTGGTGATATGCATTAGGGCCAAATTTAATCTGTAAAAATTTAAATGCAATGTCAATTGCTATCTACTGTCCTCCTGATTCTTCTTCTTTTGTTTTTGCTCCTTAGCAAAGTTTCTGTTTCTAACTCTCCTGCACTCAGTAACATCTTGTGCTCTTGTGGCTTTACTGCCTTGCTTGGGGCAAAATCATTTAAAAACAAACAAAAAGGCATTTAAAGTGAGGAAACTAAAGACTTGCCATTTGGTAGGAATGATGTGAAGCTTTACTAAGTGTTGTGGCCTTGTTAGGGCCAGAAATAAAAACACAAAGAGAGGAATTGAATTAAACAAATATATTAACAGAGACAGTAATACAAACATATACAAACAAGTATTAGAGCAAGAGTGCTTGGTCTGACTGTCAGAGCTGACTGATGGAAATTTCCCTCTCCAAAAGGCAGTACCTGCTCCTATTCATAGTTGGGAGAGTCTATGAATGTGTGGGTAAATTATCATAACCCTAACAAAATAATATATTGTTAGTTGTTTTGGTGCATAAATGTATTACAAATAATGTTACTGAATAAATGTATTTAAAATGAGAAAGATAAGCATTGTCATTGGTCAGGAATGTAGTCAAACATTAATAACAAAATAATATAAATGAACTGTTCATGGTTTTACTACAGATATATTTTACAACAATTTTATTCCAAATATGTATTTAAAATGAAGAAGAAAAGGCTTGCCATTGGTTAAGAATTAAGACAAGCATTACTAACGAAATAATGTATTGTTAGTGACTTTACTGTATAATTGTAATAGAAATAATTTTATTTCTTATTATTATTGGCATTTGTTTGTCTTGAGATGCCATGGATCTGTGCCCAAAGAATGAAGGCCTGGGCTGGGACTTTTTTATGAGAAATTGGCAATTGCCTATGTAGCACATTTCCCCTCTCCATAACACCAATGTTGTCTAACGGAAAGTTAGATACCAATACAGATTGGCACCAGCGTCATCACAGGAATTGCTAGAATGAAACATGACATCACACTGTCTTAGTGACTCTGGCTCCAGATTTGAATTCAGAGTTGTCCTTCACCTAGTCTGGTTGCCAGTCGTTGCTCCAAAGCCCAGAATCCCTTACTATTTACCAATAGTTGGAAGTTTGGAATACAGAGTTTTACCTACTTCTAGAGCAGAGACATTGATATAAAATAATTGTAAATATGAAAAAAAATTTTATATTTACATATGCTCTATCCCTGATATTAAGCACTTTAACTCAAATCATATAGCATATCTTAAAACTATATTTTTATCATATTTGAACAAAATTTTATATTACAGAATTTATGTATGGTTTTAAAAATGATGGAGCTCATTCTTTTAAAGGAACAATTTTGTTTAACTTTTGTGATGTTAACAAACCCTCGTTGCCACTTTTTTGATGTCAGTGAATACTCATTGTCACTTTCGTAATATTCATTGTAGTAGAGACTTTGTAATTGTAGATACAACTATAGTACACCATTGAACAATACTGCTGTCAGATGCCTTCGAATAGCACTCACACTAATAGTACTTGATCGATAATACTCACTTGACAAGTAACCACTGTATTGATGAGAATAGTGCGGAGAAGAGAATAGAGAATAGCGATCCAAATAGTAATAGAGGATAAGAGTAGAAATGGTGATCCATATAGTAATAGAGGACAGAATAGAAATAATGATCATTTAGACGTCATGCAACTTCCTACTTATATGGTTCTCCTATGGTCACATGGTCTACTTAATTCAATAATGGGATCGCCTGTGTTTGCTCACTGTGAATCTATGTTCAAACTCCAGTGTCAGCAGCAACACTTTATCCCTATATAACATTAACACTTCTTCAGAAAGATGCATTGGAACAAAAATATGCTACTAGTGAGTGTAAAAACAGAAAACTTTTGTACTCAGGCATTAGACACAGAATGAAGAAAGTTCTCCTTCTACCTGTACAAAGTTGGTTGATGAAGCTTGATGTGAACAGCTTCTAAAAACTAAAGTGTTTAACCAACCGAACTTTGTGCAGAAATGAAAGTTTTGTCAGAATACTTTAATGCACAACCCAGGTTGTTAATCAAATGTAGCCCAATCGCTGACTCACAAACCTCTGGGTGTTGTCTTCAATGACCACTTTTATATTTACATATGCTCTATTCCTGATACTGAACAATTTAATACATAAATATAGCATACCTAAAACTATATTTTATTACTTAAATATATATATATATATATATATATATATATATATATATAGCAGCATGTTTTCATTAATATATGTCTTATTAAGTAAATTAGATAAGTTTTGTTTACTTACTTTTAATAGGATCCTCTTATAATTACAGACAATTTTCTTAGTATCCTTATAAAAAAAATAACCATGTTGATGTATATTCATTTTATTCCAAGTACTTTCAACATTAGGACAAATTTGTCATCAGGTTCTTGTTTTTTCTAAGCCAAAAAACTGTTGTGTTGATCATTTTTCGAAGATAAAATTGTTGTGTTCAGATTTTTATGTGTGAAATGAAAAAACGCAATGTTTATGTACTGTACAATTTAAAAATTTTATCATGACATTTTGCTAATGTTGAAAATACTTGGAATATATATATATATATATATATATATATATATATATATATATATATATATATATATATATATATCTGATGCAATGAGAATGAAAGTAATATATAAATTATAACAGCATTGATCCAAAAGAGGGGTTGATACCAATAGTAGAACGATGATTATTTATTATAATTTTAGCATATAGACAAAAACAGTTTATGTGCTATAAAGATGCAAATTTTTGGTTCTCACCCACTGAGGTGCAATTGAAATGCACCGAAACGAAGTTGCACCTTTGTAGTGCATAAACTGTTATTTGTCTATATGATAAAATCATCTCTATCTATAAAAGGCAGGATGTGTGTGTGTAACGAATGCACGGACGCAATTTTTGACGGATTTGCACCAAAATTTACATGCACATGCTCCAAGTTAGTGGGAAGGTTAAGACCAAGTTTGCATTTCCCAACTCCCATCGATAGTGGAAATAATCGATTTTATCATGCTTCTATGGCAGTTTTCATGTAGTTTGCAGCCATTTTCTATTGGCCAGAGTGAGAGCGAATAGCTGGCTGCCACGAATAGGCAGGAAGATTCTGTTGGCCAGTGTGAGAGCCAACAGCTGACTCACATGAATGTTTACTAGCAGGCTAGCTTGCAAAAATAAAATCGATAGCTGCATTTGTCACAAGTGGGAAAAATTTAAATCTGCATGGCAGTTTACTTCAATTGGCTGATTCGCTTGCTTAATCTCAACGTTGATTCTGATTCCACAGAACTGAGTTGGGTGTGAAAAATTATTTGTTGTTAACATTCTTTTTTCATTCGGTTTTTCCAGTTATGAGTCCTTTTTTAAAGCTGAGCGTTTTGTGTTCATTTTGTTTAGTTCTTTTTTCGTATCAGATTTAATGTTTAGTATAGCGCTTAGAAAAAATTCACAGTGTGAGATAGGCAAGAAGTAAGGCATGTAGCAACATCAGCATGGCAAACGGCACTCCTTTAAAGGCAAGGAAGGGCAAAAATATTTAAAGTCAAGTGATAGCGATTGCTGTATGAGTCATACGATATTTGAATCAAACACGGGCAATGCCGGGCCATGCTGCTAGTAATATATATATATATATATATATAGCCAAGTTATGGGTAAATAGCAAGACAGACTGGGATATATATATAGCCTTGCATGTCAACCAGTCTAGGAGTAAAAAGCTCTAAATTGAAAACCTCCAACTATAGGTTAAATAGTAGTGCAATTTTACTCCAGATATTTATTTAAAATGAGGAAGAAAATGATTGTGTATGAAGGTAAACATTTCTTACAGAATTGGGCAATTTTTAAATATTGTCAAGATCAGCAATAAAATTTGTTTTGTTGAAGAGTGTTTCACTATTTTTTGTTTATTGCTTTTTTTCTGGCTGCAGTCAAAATCAAAATAATACAGAATAACTAAAAACCTATTTGTGCCTGCTCTGAAACAAGATCTACCGAGATAGATTTCAAGTTCTATTGTGTTGAGTTGAACCAAAAATCTAAGCTGTATGAATAAAGATTTCAATGGAAATCTTGATAATAGACATTATTTACTTACTTCTATATATAAAATTCAAAAACACCAGTCACATTCAACAATATATTGTTGTAGTGCAGATCTTATTTTGCAAGCTATTGATAGTATGTTTCTTTTACCCTGGGTGGGTGTTGTTGCTGTTTATACCCTTATTTTTTATACTAAAGTTCACGAATAAAAGACTCAAGTGCCATACAAGGTAGAGTTTCATTGTTAAAATTATTATAGTAAATGAGGTGCATGATATGAAGGAAAAAGGAGGAGATAATGTCTGGGCAAATAAGAATAGATGGACCCTTGACTTGAAGAAGTTCAGATTATATAGTGTTCAGCATCAATGTGGGAAACTCTTCTTCAGCGTAGCAGTTCTTGGGGGAAAAGTGAAACTTCCTCCTTACAAGTGGAATATAGAGGAAATGGGGATGATCTGATTTTGTGGATGTAGCATGATGTTTCCTAGCTGCAAAGATCTGAACAGATAATGAAAGTTTGAGGTTCATCTGAACATTTGCCATGAAAACAGTGATAGAGTACACAATTGAATTTCATATCGGACAACAAAGAGATCTAGATGAGCCATTAGCAAAACTCGATGTATTTGGAAATGATACGAAAATATTCTGGATGTGTAGAATAGGCAGGTGCATTATAGAGAATGTGAAAGTTGCATGTTACACAAGTTTACTCAGCACCTTCTCATTGCCACTGAAGAAACTCGATGGACAACTGACTGTGTAAGGCTACCTTGTGATATTCAAAATGTCTAGATAGAATAAATCAGAGACTTATCACCAAACTTTGCAGTATCTGACTATATTTCTGAGATGAGGTATTATGTACACTATTTACATTATTCGGACTATTTTCACCATATTTATTACAACGTTTTGGCTGTTGTATGCTCCAGCCTTCTTCAGGTAGTTGGAACGCCAAACTGAACCCTTTATTTAACTCAAATGGACAGAGGAAAACAGCGCTTAGCCAACCCAGATTTAGCAACAATACTCCATTTTTGGTTTGATATGACATTTGTAAAGATAGAAGGAACCATTCTTCCAGCATCTTTGGAAATTATTTACATTATTCGGACTACTGTCTGCATCTTTGTCGCCATATTTATTACGTTTCGGCCGTTGTAGACTCTGGCCTTCTTCAGTTGGTTGGAATGTCGAACTGAACCCTTTATTTCGCTCACTGGGGTAGACTGTTCTAGTTCCACTTACCATGTTTAATGGATGTCAGTTATCAGTTATCTCCTGTTAGTTTCCCTTTGAAAGTTCTTCACTGCCTTAACCGGGTATTGAACTCACACTCTTTGGGTCCTGTCACTGTGTATAACCAACGCCTTTATCCCCTGTGCCATGTGTTATATTTACTTATGTATAAAGAACATCTTTAGCAAGACATATAAAGTTCTTTTTGCATACTGACTCCACTAAGAATCTGCAGTATTATTGGTCCTGACCTGACATCTCAGCTTCAGCCCAAGCACCATAACATAGCTTCCCTGTGCCTTTTTTCTATAAATCATTGTAATTTGTTCTGATGAATTTTCCTCTTAGGCACATAGACTTTATGAATTTCAGTGCAGTACTAGATTAGTGGCAAGGGGTCATCATTTCACAGCTGAAATTGCTAGATGTTACTGCAAGTTGTGTACTAATAGTTTCTTCTATCGCATTTCTTGCTAGTGGGACCTCTTCTGGTTTCTGACTTCTTGTTTCCCAGTCAACTTTGATCTTTTAAATTTAAATGCAATGTCAATTGTTATTGTTGTAGCATACCTATGGATGATAATGGGTATGTCCCCATTCATATAAATATAGTAGTAAATACTGTATGTTGGCCAGCAGATGGATATTTGTATCCAGCATTGCTGGACAAACTCCCTGACCCAGGCAGAGAGGATCCTCAGATGAGGCTATGTGGAAGGGCAGGGAGGATCCTCAGATGAGGCTATGTGGAAGGGCAGGGAGGATTTTCAGATGAGGCTATGTGGAAGGGCAGGGAGGATCTTCAGATGAGGCTATGTGGAAGGGCAGGGAGGATCGTCAGATGAGGCTATGTGGAAGGGCAGGGAGGATCGTCAGATGAGGCTATGTGGAAGGGCAGGGAGGATCGTCAGATGAGGCTATGTGGAAGGGCAGGGAGGATTTCAGATGAGGCTATGTGGAAGGGCAGGGAGGATCTTCAGATGAGGCTATGTGGAAGGTCAGGGAGGATCTTCAGATGAGGCTATGTGGAAGGGCAGGGAGGATCGTCAGATGAGGCTATGTGGAAGGTCAGGGAGGATCCTCAGATGAGGCTATGTGGAAGGGCAGAATCTTGTTTCAGTAAACAGCTACCCGACCCCATTATATACGGGGAATTTTTAGCTGAGGCTACTGGCTCAGTACCCCACATTAAATTCTGCTTTTTGCCACATCTGACTGTGTGGAAGCACGGAGATTGAGATTACAAGCTCAAAATTTTCGAACATACCTGTGTTCTTCATCAGAGGATGTTAGATATAAACAGAGAGAAAGTGGCGAGGTCGGGTAGAGTCTGCTTGTAGGTGGAATTATTAGAAAAATCTGTTCCCCGTTTGATTTCTCTGTGCTTCATTTTTGTCATCTAGTTAATATCGATAAGTGTTTTTTGTACTGATTACATTGGTACCCTTTCATTTGACTTTGTTTTATTGACCAACTTATCTACTCTTTATTATATATATATATATATATATATATATATATATATATATACACACACACATGATGCCAGTTGTTTTGGTCCATTATTCATAGACACAAAACTTGTCAACTGAGTCAAAGTGTATGTATTGTAGATCGATGTGTAGATAGCTTAACAGTTATCAGTGACAAGTTTTAGAAAGGCAAACCTGCTAGTCTATTGCATTCACTTTCTCACACATACCCTGCAGAAAGACATGGATCAATCTGTTCATCCCCACCCCAGCCATAGATTAAGTAGCTGGATAGGCACTCTAACATTTTTTGGCACTCAAACTAAGGGAAAGATAAATTTTAAATTCCAAACCATATAGGAAGCAATGGGGAGCCACTGCTTGATCTTTGGCATTTCTCATATAATAAGAAAAGGAATCTGTGGAAGCCATGATCACCTATAATCTGAAAGAGACATAGCACTGACAAAGAGAAGGAATATGTGGAGACCCATGATCACCTATGATCTGAAATGGGGATGACACTGGCAAAGAGAAGGCATCTGTGGAGAGCCATGATCTGAAAGAGCATAACATTAGCATTTCACAAATAATAAAGAGAAAGAATCTGTAGAGAGCCATGATCACATTCATCCAGATGGGGTACCATAAAAAAAGCCTTTCTTATGGTATTTAGATTAGAAAATTACGTACATTAGCTTCAAGTCTTTCGCTCATGTGGTGAGAGCGTAGAAAAATACATTGGCTCCGAGTGGCGCCACATTGATGGATATGAATTCTAAAATTCCCTTAGGAAGGTCAGAATTAAGTGATAAAGAATGAGAAAAACATGTTGATCATTCAAAATTAACAGAACCTTCTTCTTCTTTTATGTACTGTGAACGACCATGGCTCTCCACAACTTCCTATTCTTTGTAGCCATATAGAAGGTTATGAATTCTGAAATTCCCTTAGGAAGGTCAGAATTAAGAGATAAAGAATGAGAAAAACATGTTTATCATTCAAAATGAACAGAACCTTCTGCTTCTGTTATGTACTGTGGACGACCATGGCTCTCCACAATTTCCTATTCTTTGTAGCCATATGGAAGGTTATGAATTCTGAAATTCCCGTAGGAAAGTCAGAAAAAGTATGAAATAAAGAATCAGAGCATGTTCGCCATTCAACATTAATTACCAAAACATTCTTCTTTTATGTTCTTTGGGGGATGAGAGTGTTCCACAGTTTCCTATCTTTTGCCATGTTGATGGTTTATGTATTCTTAAATTCCCATAGGCTGGTTTTGAATATGAACTTTTTTTCTAGACTGGTTACCACTTCAAGCTAGTCAGTCATGCTATTTAACCCATAGCTGGGAGAAAGATGGCTTGATAATTTTTCTGGGGGTATTTGTGCGAAAGTGAATGTAGTGAACTTGGCCAGTATTCGAACTCTCCTTGCTGATTTCACTTTCCGAGTTTCTGAATGTTACACCACCTGCACATCAAAAAAAAAAAAATAACGAGGTGGTGTTAAAAGCTTTGTGGAATGTTACAGAGGTGGAAATTTGGCCTTGTAAATTATTTAACTTGTCTGCAAAGGTAAAGAAGAAAGCAGATAAAGTGAAATACCAAAATTATTATATTCCCAAAATTGTTGAGTTGTTTCACATATTTTTTTTAGTCAAGATTCTGCGTTGACTACTGTTTTTTGTACAACAGGAAGATTTCATGACTCATCTTGCTACAGTGTCTCGGACTGTTACATGTGGTTGCTACTCATATTTTCACATGGACTGCTAATTCAATATGTTGTCCTTTATTCATAACTGGATTGTAGACATTGTAGTAAACAATATGTGTGCAAATATCTAGCAGATAAATACACTCTTTTTGAATGTGTGTTACTTGAAGAGTATAAAATTTATAATAACTTAATAACTTTACATGCTTAAAAGTTGAAACTTTGTAGATTAATCATTTAATATACACCCTTCTGCAAATTAATTTAAACAAAAGGAATAATTTTATTATTACTTTTTTTTTTCATATTCTTGCTATGAAACATGAACATGTTAGTAATTTGTATGTCCATTCCATGAAGTCATTCATTGCAGATCGACTACAGATTCTTGATTTGATTTAAATCAGAGTTTTCAGACCAGTCTATAGTACTTTCATGTGTTCACTGGTAAAGGCTTGCCAGTGTTTTTGTGCAGTGTTAGAAATTTTTGTACACTTTCTTGGAATAACGTCTATCACAGACAATGGCCATAGGACAAATAATTGATAGTCGTGACAGTAGTGTCTAGGTGTGATAAAAATCTGTCGCAATCACAGATGACACAATATTTTCAAGGCCAAAAAAATTTCATCATACAGTCTAAAAATAGATTCATATTACTGCACACCACTTCAAATGATTAATCTGAGGGAAAATAGACATCGATTACACCCTGTTACTCCAATGGGTCTAAAGCTGATCGTATGGTGAAAGAAATGAAACTAAAGGAGTTGTTTCAATTAATTTGCACAAGGGTGTATATAATGCTTTTGCAAATACCTTATGAGTACATCACAGAAACTATACACAAAAATAGATTCATATTACGGCACACCACTGCAAATGACCTAATCTGAGGGAAAACAGAAATCAATTACACCCTGTCACTCCAGTGGGTCTAAAACTGACTGTATGGTGAAAGAAAGGAAACTAAAGTGGTTGTTTCAATTAATTTGCACACGGATGTATTTATTAAATGCTGTGTAATTTGCAAGCTTTCCCTGTAAATTTTAAGTTAATTATAATTTATTTTAAGTTGGTATCCACTCAGTAGGGATCTTGTATCTTAACAATTTTCAGTATAAAGATATTTTTTTTACTTGAAACTAATCAATTAAAAATATATTCTAATAAGTTGCCCACTATAGTTTGAGTTTGTTTAATTTATTTATTTGACCAAATATTAATTTATTGATATTTTTTAATGTTTTTTTTTGACAAACACTGCAGCTTCAGAGGAAACTTTAGGTAATAATATCCTTGTGATGGTATAAACTTATCTTTAGCAAATGTCAGTAACCTCAGTTGCTATTAATAAAGGATTCATACACTTCGGAGGTATATTGAAAGAAACGTGAATTACAAACACAGGAAGATAGATAAAAAATGAATGGACGAAAATAGAGGTGTGAGAGAAGAGTAACACTTAATAGAATTGTGAAGAAAACTTCAACAAACAAAGGAGAAGGGTAACAAAGATTAATTGAGTGCTTTGGAAGAAAATTAAACTTAAAGCAATAGCAAACAAGGTTGGGATAGACAAGGACAAT
The DNA here is from genome assembly GCA_903632075.3 of Acanthosepion pharaonis. Classification (NCBI taxonomy): domain Eukaryota; kingdom Metazoa; phylum Mollusca; class Cephalopoda; order Sepiida; family Sepiidae; genus Acanthosepion; species Acanthosepion pharaonis. The sequence continues at coordinate 549,380 of CAHIKZ030000309.1, read as the reverse complement.
GAGAAGAAAGAGAAAGAAAGAAAATGGAATTTAAGACAAGGGGAGATAACTGATATTGCATCAAGAAACTCAGGCAAACAGTTGAACAGCAAAAATAAACAGCTGATTTCAGATGAAAAGGAAAAGTTGAAAGCCAGATTCGAACAAAACAAGATGGAGAGAGAAGAGTGCAAAAGAATACTCCATAGAGGAGAAAAGGAAAGTGCATTAAGAGATTTAACCCCCCCACCCAAAAAAAAAGAAGGAAAGAAAAAAGAAAAACGTTTTAAAAAAAAACTGGAAAATAGAAGAGAGAAAATGGTTCTGCCAGCTTTGGTGAATTGGGGCCTTTCTACAGAAACATGAATATGTATTTAAAATGTTGGTGTTTGGAAAAGGCTCTGATCGTTTCCCTGAGGAATTGGCAACTCTTGAAGAGGATTCAGTACTGCAAATAACAAGCAACCATGACTCATAGCAAAACATCATCTAAGAAATGGATTCCTTCTGGATTTAAAAAAAAAAAAAAAAGCTATTCTGGGTTCTCTCATATTAGCAATGTTAGGTCTCCAAGACTTACTCTCTCAAGATGAGGGGTAGTCCAGAGGAACCTTTTAGTACATACACAATGATATAATATCTGCATTTACAAATATGTAGAAAGAAAGACGTGTGTGTATAGCGATAGTGTTCTTTTGCTAAAAACTTTGTGAAAGTATATAGAATATACATAAACTAAAAACGTGTCCATTATGTATCCTTTTGCTGATGTGTGTGTGTGTCTCTCTCTCTCTCTCTCTTTCACTTGTATATATCTATGTGCTGATGTTTGCATATATGAATCTTAAGTGAAATGCGTAATAACAACGTGGAGGCATAATAAGACTTATGAAAGCTTTATTGAGCCACAATTGGGAGACACAGCTGGACCACATATATATAGTATCGAAGTGAGGGAGAGTTCTTTTAAGTGTGAAAATCATCATCAAGAGAGATAACTCCTGTTGGTCTATACCTGATGTAATGGAATAACCAGTCACCCCCATGAATAATTACACTATGGGTAGCAAGTGCCTATAAAGTCAACCGTCTATAGACTGCAGGAACAGGAGAGAGAGACGATGCAAGCACATCCAACCACCCAATTAGTGATACTCACTACTAGATTGACCTGTGTGTATAACTGTACCATATTTCATATTGTACTTGTTATGTACAGTAAACCTTTCTTCTAGTATCTACCTGGTGTTATGTGTTTATTCTCTTAGCACCGAATATAACAGTGGCAACAAGGATGTTTGAAATGAACTCACACGGAATATAACAATACCAAAATATGTTAAGTTGATAAACGTTTTCTGTATTTTCTTTATCATGGATGAAACAATAATGATAGTCCGTTTTTGTTGCATGAAAAATTTCAAAGCAATGACAAACTTTATACCAACGGCTTTCCATAATTAATACTTCTTTTTTTCACTCTCGTGTGGTCATGTGTGACATCGCAAGCTGCGACGGGATTTTCGCTTCTGTGTCTCGTATAAACAAGTTTATCATTGCTTTGAAATTTTTTATGCAACAAAAACAGACTATCATTATTGTTTCGTTCGTGTATTATTTGATATATTGAAATGTAACTGTCATCTTTGATAATGGCGTATGTAAGCCGAAAGCTTAGATTTGATCTAAACATGTATCAATATGGTGATTTCCTTTTGTCTTTCAATGATAATGTTTTTATGCTTATCAGACAATATGAAAGGAACTTACTTAAAATAAATAGACAAAAGTTGTCTATATTATTTAATGAAACATGCATCAATGAAAAATTGCTGCCTAAACATATGCATAATCTCCATAGACACGTAAACCAGACTAGGCGAAATCATCTTCCACTTTAAATTTAGACACCCAACCTTACCCTGACTTGACATCTGTGAATGTAACTTTATACTGGTACAAATTATTAACACCTTACGCCCCTTCTTCTTTAAACAATTGCTCTAGCCGTTACCATAGAAATTTTGATTTCAATAATGAATATGCTATTAAAACACGTAAATTTCAGAAATAAGTTATTCCAAGAAAAAAAAAATTTCGCTTGAAAATGGAACAGAGCTTACTTTAATTCAATTTAATTCAAATAATTATATTTAAGTTTTCGGCTCTTGTTTTGAAACATGAGAACTCTTATGTAGCGTGTTGGAATCATATTTTTAAATGAATAATTATGTTTATGCTCTACTTTTGTATCAAGCACTATTCTTTTTTAAAATAATAAAAAATATACTAAAGAATTTGGATTGTTTACCTAACAAGTTCTTTCCTATTTTCTATATATTTTTCACACACACAAATACACACACACACACACACACACACACACACACACACATATATATATATATATATATATATATTCAAATAAAAAGAAAGAACAGTAAGATATGTAATCCAGTGTTCTTATTGATATTTTTAGTTTTTACAAAATGGTGCTCAGTGTAAATTTACAGAGCATTAATTTTATAAATTAACTGATTTAACTGATTTAAAATATGGTTTTAAACCATATTTTAAATCAGTTAATATATATATATATATATATATATATATATATATAATGTGGAGAAATTTATCACTTAACTCAGTGGTGTTGGTTCAGTCATACTGACTTTGAAGTTTCATGAGCACATTGCAGTAATGCATTCACTCTTCATGGCTGTTGTCTTCGCTGCAAAGGCCTGAAGGGTGAAAGCATTACTACAATGGACTCACAAAACTTCAAAATTAGCATGATTGAAACAACATCACTCAGTTAAGTGATAAATTTCTCCACATTAATTCTATTAATGCGCTATCTTTATCTTTTGATATCAAGCACTTTATGGCAAAAAACTGCCTGCCTAAAATGCCTTCCTACGAGTAAAAGAACCAGCAATTTTGACATCAAAAAATTTTTGCAAATTAATACTATATATATTATTAAAAATAACTGACAAGGTAATTCTTTTTTTATTTAAGAGTTTTATTGCCTTTTTCATGTGTGCAATGTTTCTTTTTTTGTTGGAGCTTATAGTTTGTATGTGGAAATCTTCCAGAAGTTTGTTTATGTCAAGCACTTTCAGTTAATCTTATAATTTATTAGGCTATTTTAAGTATTTTAGTTGCACTGTTGCCAAAAGGTATGTAAGTTGTTTGGAGACATGCATATATTTCCCGAACACAGGTTGGATTTTTATGTTTTATGAAAAGGCTTCAATTTTCATTATTATTATTTACAAAAGCAGAACCCAAATCCTTGAAAATGACTGACAGAAACTATACGCTAGGCAAAAGAACTTAGAAAGATCAATCATTTTCACACAGAAAAAAAAGTATGCAATAAAATTTAAGAGAAAAGTAAGTCATTTTTTAAACGTATTTGAGAAGAATTGCTGCTCAAATACACACCAGTATACAGACAGGCACACAAACACGTGCGCGCACACACACACACACACACACACACACACACACACACATACATACATATATATATATATATATATATATATATATATATATATATTAATTTAATTTAAAAAAACAGAGCACTTTAAAGTTCCATGTAATAAATTATTTCACCACAGCCCTTTTAAAGGACTGCGATCGAACTTCAAACAAAAAATGAAAGAAAATTTACACATTTTTGACGGGCCGTATTAAACATATATAAATTTTTAAAAAATGTGTAAATTTTCTTTTCATTTTCTGTTTGGAAGTAAAGTCTGGTGATCCGCAGTCATTTAAAAGGGCTGTGGTGAAATAATTTATTACATGGAACCTTAAAGTGCTCAGTATTTATTTAAATTATTTGCTCTGGATTTACATTGAGCTCTCTGGATTTTATCCTCCTTAGGTTTACCCATACGGATTGCCTATTTTTTCTTTAGCTTTATATATATATATATATATATATATATATATATATATAGATAAACCTAGTGGGCCAGACAAACCTACCTAGGTTTCACCTAAACGGATCATCAGGAAAGTCGACTTTCCCTGACGATCCGCTTAGGTGAAACCTGGTAGGTTTGTCTGGCTCACTAGGTTTATCTAGGTCTGCTCTACGGTTGTAGCGCTTTTGTTAGTTAGTTGTTTACTCGTATCGGGTTTTTTTCTTTGGGCTTCAGACCTGCATCTGTGCGATTTTTTTTGACAGACTTACATGTTTGTAGCTCTTTCTTTTTTTAAAACCTTTTTTTCCCTCGAGATTGATTTGATTATTGGCAAATCAAGGATTCGAGGGTTTTTCGAAAAAACGAGTATAGTTATCTATATATATATATATATATATATATATATATATATATATATATTAAATATACACAGTTTAGAATGCCTCATGATCAAACATAA
>CAHIKZ030000309.1:487500-540000 GCA_903632075.3 Acanthosepion pharaonis | reverse complement strand
TACAGTTTTGACGTTTTATCTTTTGGATCAAAGTCAAGAAAATAGAGAAAACAAATTTAGTCTGATAAGAAAGTATTTGACTTTATGAGATTTACTTGTAAGACAAATTCTATTTGAATATAATACAATGGAAGCTGTCCTGTTCAAATACCATATGATGGTAGATGTTCTTTTCCAAAGTGATAAAATGGTAGACATTCTTTTTTCAAAATGATACAATAGTAGACATTCTTTTACAAAATGATACAATGGTAGACATTCTTTTTCAAAATGATACAATGGTAAACATTCTTTTTCAAAATGATACACATTCTTTTTCAAAATGATACAATGGTAGACATTCTTTTTCAAAATGATAAAATAGAAGACATTCTTTTTCAAAATGATACAATAGTAAACATTCTTTTTCAAAATAATACAATGATAGACATTCTTTTTCAAAATGATACAATAGTAAACATTCTTTTTCAATATGATACAATGGAAGACATTCTTTTTCAGAATGATACAATGGAAGACTTCTTTTTCAAAATGCTACTATTGTTGATGTTAAATTTAAAATAAATAGATTTAACAGACAAGCAAAAGTAAAATAAATTAACAATACACAACAAAAATAAATAAATAATTTACCTATGAAATAAAAAATAGAAAAAAATCAATAACAACAATAACTCACATTCATTTTATTGGTTGAAAAATTATGTCACTTAAGTTTACCTTTCCTTACACAATAAAATTTTATAATATTTCAGAGCATTCTCTACTTTGAAAACTTAAGGATACCTTTTCTTCATGTTACTTCTGTATATGACAACAAGTTAACAAATAAAATTTACATACTCGCTTTAATAAAATTCTTCAAGGAACATGTTGTGTTGTTGAGGTGAATGATGCATAGAGAAGAATGAGTGCTTAATATATTTATTCAGCACCAGTACCCAGTGATAATGGATACATATAAAAAAACACAGAACAATAAGTTACAAAACAATTAACAAGACAACTTATAAGAAACAGACAAGGGTCAAATGCTGTATAGCCAAACAAAGTAAAATCAGTCCGAATACTAATCAGCTTAGTATCAACTTATTAATCAACTGTTGAAGTCCTTAATCATAGATTATTTAAGGCTATGAGCCAGGCTATCTGGCAGAGTGCTGAAGGGGTACAAGCTACTTTACAACAGAACAAAATTAATTAGCATCAAATGTTTTCCTTGTCTTTTGGATGTAGCTCTGTGTGTGTGTGTATGTATATATATTGGTTCTAAGAGAAACTTTTACACTACTAAGACATACGCAATATATATATATATATATATATATATATATATATATATATATATATATATATATGAAAGTTGGAAAAAAATCTTAGATTTTGCTGACGCTTTCATCTTCCAACTTTTTCAAGGTAAAATGAAATCAAAATGTTTTTTTTTGTTATAGTTACATTAAAAAATCCAAGTTTAAAAAGATTTTTTTTTTCCATGTCGACAATATAGTTAAATTCCCTAATCAATTTTGTGGACAAAAAAAAAATCCCTTACTATAAAGGTAATTTACATTAACCAGAAAAAAAGGCTTAGACAGAAGTGTCTAACTTTTTAAATTTGGATTTTTTTAATGTAACTATAACAACAAAATTATTTAGAATTTTAAAACATTTTCAGCTTTTTACACATTTATCTCTTTTAGCTGCTTTTAATTTTTACATTTTTCCATGTCTTTCTCATATTTTCAGTTCATTTTTAAAGAGATTTTAATCAATTCTTTTGAAGACTGTTTAATTATTTTTATATGGTTCCACCCACCCATAGTTTTAGTAACGATTGTGATTTACAAAATGGTGGACATAAAGTCATTTGCTGCAATTACAAAAATGTTCAGACACAATTTACACAAAAACAAAAATCTTGAATTTTCTTATTCTCTACTTAGTGACTTTTTTACACAACCTTTTAAATACTCTTTCTGTTATACACACAGAAACACACACACTCTCTCTCTCTCTCTGTGGCCATCTCTCTCTTTCTCAGTATACTTTTCTCTCTCTCTCAGTACTATTCTCTCACCCTCCCTTCTTTCATGCTTTCCATGCCCCTCTCACACTTTTAGATGTGTAGATGGATAGGATTCCGGAATGAGTTATTGGATAGTGGATTTTGGGAGAGGAATGACAATAGGAAAAACATCTTAGTTTTTGCTAACGCACTTCGTTTTCCGACTTTATCAAGGCAAAATTGAATCAAAATGTTTTAGTCTTCATATTTACATTAAATCCAACATTTAAAATAAGACACTTCTGTATAAGCCTCTTCAATTTCATTTCAATTTTGCCTTGATAAAGTTGGAAGATGAAACATGTCGGCAAAAACTAAAATGTCTTTGCTATTGTCATTCTTCTATCAATTTGTCTTATCCACAGAATTGTTCTAGGAATTTTACTATAGTGGAGTTTCTAATAATCTGGTCATCTTTAAACTTGTTAAACTCCAACAATTTACTGTCCGCCAGTCACTAACACAAGCCACTTATCATAAACAAGGCATCTCTCAGAGGACTGATATCAAAAATAAATTCAAAACCCCAAGACAGACGATTAAGTGCTGAAGATGTCTGGTGTCAGACCAGCTTGAAATAGACTATACCCATGTGAAGTAATTTTGGTTTTTGCTGTAAAAAATATATATGTTCTGTTATAATAAACACATTAAAACTGATACACAGAGAGCTGAATATTTGATATTATTAGGATCCACCTGGATTATATATCAATGGATCTATTACCTGTATTATATATATATATGTGTGTGTGTGTGTGTGTGTGTGTGATGCACATGGCAATAATCAGGCACAGGAATCATGCTGATTCGGAATCTGTGCCTGATTATTGCCATGTGCAACAAACTCAGATTTTTACCAAACAGTGAGAAACAAAACAGATATTATTATTAATGAAAATTTTATCTCAGTTATTTTACATCAAGGACTCACTGCAAAATATATATATATATATATATATATATATATATATAGCTATGGCAAATTCACTATAATTAAAAAAAAATAGAAAAAGACGAAAAAGATAACATTAGAAAAATTATAGAAGGCCATGAAGACAAATGGATTTTTTACCTCAAAATGCTCCATCCAGGCAGGTTTAATCACAAATTTAACAACATAGATAGAATTAATATATAACCCCAAAAATCAAACCCTACCCACATTTCTCACCCACAGAAGATAGACATGCTTTTGGAGGCATTGACATCTCAGACTTATACACATACCCATACTAATATATACACTTAGACACATCATACACACCCAGAACTAAATGACATAGACATAACACAAACACATCACCTTCCCAGCAAACAATAAAAATGGCAAAATGACCAAGGGAGCTCAGAGTGGCATGAATCTACTCAGCCGCTATCTTAAAAAACAAATTAAAAGAGGATGTTTGACCAACACAAGGACTGACCAAAATTAACAATAAAAAAACAAAACAAATTAAAACTACAGATGATGTTAATTTTCTTTAGAAAGTCATTTATTCTTGTAGTTCACTGCTACTAACAAGCAGGATTTGTTTTTCTCCTGATGATGGCCATGTTAGCTGAAACTAGTCAAAGAACCTAATTGAAATAATAAGACCAAAAATATTAATATAAAGCCAGTGTGTATGAAATATTTTAATTTTTCAAAATTTATTATTGTTCTATATATATATATATATATATGGCAGTGGTGAGAGTATCTGCTTTCAATCAGTAAAGAATTATATTTTAGGTAGTGTGGAAAACCATTATTTTGGTAACATATTTTTTTAATTTATCATATTTATAGGAGAAAAGTGCTCAATATTCCTTTAGAAAGTCATTTATTCTTGTAGTTCACTGCTTGTAACAAGCTGGAATTTTTTTTCCCCTGATGATGGCCAAAACTACTCAAGGAACCTAACTGAAATAATAAGACAAAATAATATTAATATAAAGCCAGTGTGTCTGAAAAATGTTAATTTTCAATATTTTTTATTGTTCAACACATACATATATATATATATATATATATATATATATATATACAAATGTAATGAGAACAAAAATAATATATAAATTCTAACATTCACACCATTAATTCAAAAGAGGACTCAATACCAATAGTAGAGCAATAATTATTTATTATAATTTTTTCATATAGACAAAAACAGTTTACTCACTACAAAGATGCAACTTTGTTTCAGTGCATTTAAAATTGCACTTCGACAGGTGAGAACCAAAATAGTTATGAACAATTCTGTTTGTAAGCAAGCCCCATGTGAAACATCACTTCCTTTTTTCCATGGCAGTGGTGAAATTATCTGTTTTCAATCACTAAAGAATTATGTTTAAGGTAGTGTGGAAAACCATCATCTTGGTAATATATTTGTTTTTAATTTATTATATTTATAGGAGAAAAGAGCTCAATATTTGAGACAGAGCATATTGTAGATATAGACAGTGTGAATATGGCAATCAACTTTTCTCTATGACGGTCAGTTTATTGCCACAGTAGAATCTTCAGATCAAGGGCAGTTAGATTTTATTTTATGTACTCTTGGGAAAAAGTCTGCTAGTCTAGCATTTTAGTTCTAATTACTGCATTGTCAGGCTCTCATAAAATGTCATCACTGACAGAATCCACAAACATGCCAATATACACATATGAATAATAGCTGTGGCGGAAGAGAATAACAGGTGAGGTGGAATGATTTAAAAACAACTAAACGAAACTAAAAACTAATACACTGCTTAGATTTTGAAATGCATATTTGGCTATCTCAATGCATTTTCAGATTTCATATCGCATTTTCCGTCATCTGGTAAAACACTTCCTAGATATTTAAATCTTTGAATTGGTTTGATTTTAGTATCTCCAATTTGTAATTTGCATTTTGGGCTCATCCCTTTGTTAATAACCATCTGTTCGTTTTTTTTGTTTTTTTTTTTGCTGTTTAGGTTTAATCCTTTCATCTTGCTTTCCTTTGCTAGATAATCCATAATTGGTTTACTGTGACAGATAATTATGGTAGAAGAGGATATCAGATGAGGTGGAATGATCAAAATATAATGAAAGTTTTACACACAGTTTCAAAATATTCCTATGCCAAAAATAAATATAATTTCAAAATTTAAAATATTATTATGGATTACTTATAATTGCATGCATGTGTCCCAGTATAAATAGTAATAAATAATTATTGACCAATTTTATCACTGTGATATTTTTGCATTATATCAAGTATTAAGAATATAGTAACTAGGGTCTGCAAATTGGAGGAGAGAGTTATCAATGATAATGCTCTGACTTTGAATCTCCTGTTATCTCCTTTTAACCCTCTCTCTGTTTTTTTTTATTTTTATTTTTAAATCTACTTAAATGTACATTTTATCACAGAAAATTTGGTAAGGCACAAGCAAATTTTAATTTTGAAAATGCGGCCCAGAGAAAAAAAGGTTGGGAACCACTGATACTGATACAAATTGCTGTTACTAAGCCTTAATTTTTCACCCTGTACGAGGCCTGGGAGCCACTCAAGGTAGGGAGTTTTGTTAATGGGTAGTTTATATGGATAGGAGAAGAAACTAACAGTTGATCCTAGACTTGAACTGGTTTAGAATATAGTGATCTGGGAATCATCCTCATGGTAGTTTGTTCCATAAGGAAATGGTTCACTGGAAGAAATGTACTTAACACACACACACACACACACATGAATAAGGATGAAAGAAAAACTCATTTTAGCTGACACATTTTGTCTTATGAGGGACTTTATCAAGGCAAATGCAATTATTTTATTTATATACAAGAGCAAAAATTTGGCTTTTAAAATTTTAAGAACACTCTTACATATTCCTCAGGTTGGTTGAAAAGTCAGGCAAGCTATGGAGGACGTGAAGTGACATAATTCAATGTCTAATAAATGAAAGTCAGTAGGGAATGGACTTGAAATTTTTTTGTTTTATAATGCAAATTAGTAATTAAATTATTTTGTTTGCAATTAATTTATGTGTTACATATTTTAAATATTAGGTTGGTGCAAAAATAATGACGTAATAATGTCGTTCTTGACGTAACGTCAAAAAACGACATTATTACGTCATTATTTTTGCACCAACCTAATAACATGAGGTTATGTATTTAACCATTTTCTTTTAATTTTTCAATCAATTATATATATTAATTATACATATATATATATATATATATATATATATATATATATATATATATATATATATATATATATAATATTATCACAAATAAAATTTATCAGATGATTGCTGTTATATTAGGCACCTTGACTCTAGTGTTTCACAGATGAACTTTTTTACAATTATTCAATCTTCTCTTCAGGAGGTTTCAGCAATTAACTTTTGTTTTTCTCATTTTACTTCTTTTTTTTTATACTAAGTTTGATGATAAAATTTTAAATGTGTGAAATTTAGGTAGTAATCCTTTGTTTAAATGTATTTATTAAACAGAATGGAAAAAGAATGACTGTTGAGCCTTTTGTTGAGTTTTGCTGGTGTTGAATAACTCATTTTATGCCAGGTGGGAGAGAGGATCTTGCTGAAATTGTGGACAATTTTCTGGTTACTTTCAAACATAAGGGTAAACTGCCATTCCCTTTTTGTTCTATTTAAGATTTGCATGCGTGTGCATATGCGCAAAAAAGTTTAGTTTGATGTCTGTAATTCGAATAAGGGGGATTTAGAACCATGAAAGCTGTGTTGATGAGAAAAAAGGGTTTTCAAAGATCCAGACTTTGAAGCAAAAAGTGGCAGATGAAAGGTAAAATCTGAAATGTTAGAGAAAAGGCAGCTTTACTGCTCTTCGTATCGGGAAATCTTCTGTTGTAGGGAAATCTTCCAGTCTCCCTTCTTGTATGATCTTTGTTACCTGATAACATTGAAGAATTTAACGGTCTTCTCTGAGTGTAAGCAGTAAGAGCTTTTAAATGAGCAAATGCAAAAAAAAAAAAAAATTTTATATCAGATACCAAATTACAGTCACATGATTAAGTCTGGCATATGGTTATGACTTTGAGGAACATTTGGAACATATTCTATCATAAAACACTTGTGAGATTAAATCATTCATAGCAGGACTATCACAGAATGGTGCTTCTATTTGATTAATAATCTTAGTATTTTTGTCTTGTCTGGCATAAGGCTTTGAGGACCAGTTAGCACCAATTCAACAGTTGAGCACTTGTTAGATCAACTGACTTGTGCCAACACTACTAGATAATTTTGTCACTGTTTCTTTCATAATTTTGGTATTATCATCTTGTTTTGCATATGGTTACATCTATGGGATCTGCTGGTATGGATTCAGTAGTTAGAGACATTTAGAATCAATTCAATCATGGCAACACTACCAGAGAAAATTTTGTTACTGTTTCTTTCTTTCACAATCTTTGTATTATCATCTGGTTTTGCCTACGAGTATGTCTTTGAGGATCGGTTCAATAGTTAAGGATGTTAGTTCCAATCATACTAGGAACAACTGCAAAACTCTTTCTCCTCCCAATTTATAGGCAAAAGCACATAAATGCAAACTGGGATTTTTTTCTAGCTAATAAAATAGGCTGGTTCTCTGTTTCATCTCACTCAGTCCCAGTTTGTCTTGTCTTGAAGTCAGAATCCAGTGCAACCTTGGTTCTTGAATATCTCAGATGTCGAAAAAATCGGTTTTCAAAAAGAATATTTGAGATGAAAAAGCCTTGGTTATCAAACAAGATTCTGGTTTTCAAACAACATTGCTGAACCAAGTTAACCTGAACAGAATCATTTCTTAGACGACTGCTGCTGCAAAGAAAACTAGCAGTGATACTAGTAAAGTGTAAAGGAAAGTTAAAAGAAAAACAGTTATTGATGATATTGTCTCTTCTGACTCAGTTTAGAATGGCAAAATCAACGATCTATACTATTCTTATAAATAAATAGACTCTCATGTCTTTCCTCCCCTTCTACAAACAATAATGTCTATTTCCTTTCCTTTCCACTATCAACTCTCCTACATGCAGGTATGATAAAATTGATGTTTTCATATATATTTTATCTGTTTAGTATTGTTTTTTTTTTCTTAGATTTAATGATTTTCATTAGTTTTGTGTATAAACTTGTGCACAAAGTACTGCTGTTAAAGTTTAAATAAGCAATCATCTTGGGAAAAGGAACAGATTAATCCATTTTACATTGATTACTATTGGAAAAAAAAAGTTTCGGTTTACGAACATTTCAGGTTACAAACGGGCTTCAGGAATGAATTAAATTCATGAACCAATATTCGACTGTAATACATTTGCTTATCAATCCCAATTCTTAGTTTGTGAACTTTTTACCATATTCCTGTAGCTTTGCCTTATTACTTTTTACCATATTCCTGTAGCTTTGCCTTATTACTGTTAATTTTCATTGTTTGCTAACTTTTTATTAGTTCTTTTTTTTCTCATTATTGCTTATTACAAACTTTTTCAATTCTGTTTATTGGACAGTCCTGTTACTTATTTTGGATTTCATAATGGCTACTCACTCCACAATGGACTCCTGAGATCAGCTTATTTATGGAAATGCTATGAGAGAATTTTGTTACTGTTTTTTTTTTCATAATCTTCATATTATCATCTTCTTTCAAAAATGGTTATGTTTTGAGGATCAACTAGTACAGATGCAATAATTAAGGACTTCAAAGATCAACTCATGGCAACACTACCAGAGAATGTTGTTTCTCATTCTTTATTGTTTTGTAGCCATATAACATCCATTAACGTTATTAACTATACACTAATCATATGAAGTGTTGTCCAAAGATCCACACTGTTTAAACAGATTGTACTATTCATCAATCAATATTGCAAAAGTTCCTGCTGAATATTTTGTATATTTTCAGAATCACTCTTATGTGTTAAAAGTAAATGCTACCTCTGCCAGCATCAAATTTTACAGGTCATGTGATTTAAGAATTTCAGCTACTTTGCAGTTTTTCTGGTCGACATATCTTCAAAAGTAATCCAAGATACTGTGGGATGGAATCTTTTATGTAATTAAGTCTACATCTCTAAATACAGGGTGTCTCTCACTCACCCAAAATTGACATCATTTAAAATGTGAATATCTGAATAACTAAAAGTCCCAAACAAACACAACTATAGAGACTTTATGTTGAACAATAAAAGATTTATTGATCGAAATTTGAACAAGATATTCAAAAGGATATATATTTTATATTCATTGGGATAGCCAAATATGTTGGTTTGTTTTACGGCATGTCAAACTCAGTGGGTTATTTAATCCTGACTAGATTTTTATTGCTGGTAATATTATTTTTTTTAATGTATTGCTGGTAATATTTTCTTTTTTTTCAAAAATGTATTGTTGGTAATAATTTTTCTTCAAAGATTTATTGCTGGTAATAATCTTTTTACAAAGTATTTCTGGTATTAAAACCTATTTTTACACTTTCATATTGTTTTGGCCCCAGTTTGGGAGTTAACTATTTGCCCATAGCTGGGACCCTAACAGGTGCTACCATACTGGGTCAAGATGGACATGGAAACACCAGCAATTAAGAGGTAGTTCCATGCTCATCAAAACAGAGGCCTTGCTGTTGGACGTAGTTTATTGTCTTACCCAGGACGTGAATTAGTTTATCGTCATACCCAGGACAGCTAAGCAGAGTATTAAGATATAGAAAAACTTTGGTGGAAACAAATTAAAGAGTATTGAACTGTTCCTTCTATATGGCAGTGAATCTGGACAATCTCCTCAAAAACGAAGAAACAGCACTGTGGTTCTACAGAAGGCTGCTGAGGATACCATGGACTGAATACACGAACATATGATTTAAAGCTATATCAGACAGAAAGACACTATATAATTTAAATATCTGGGAAGAGTTTTAACAGATGACGGAAAGGGCATCATGAAATCTGAAGTTGCACTGGGGCAACCAAAGATGCATTCCAAAAGCTAAGTAGAGTATTAAGAAATAGAAAAACTGGTGGAAATAAAGAGTACTGAACTGTTACGTGATATCTTTTTTCCTGTATGGCAGGGAATGCTGGAAAGTCTCCTCAAAGATGAAGAAAAGACTTGAAGCAACAGAAATCTGGTTCTACAGAAGGATGTTGAGGATACCATGAACCAAACATGTGAGCAACGATGAGGTTTTAGAGAAAATGGAAACAAAAAGGAAACTTATAATTAAAATCAGGAAGAGAGGTTTCTAGGGTACATAATGAGGAAAGAGGGTTTGGAAAATCTGATACACACAGGACAGACTGAGGGCAAGAACGACAGAGGAAAACAACACATAACAAACTTCATGAGCTTGAGTAAATGAGATTTTAGGAGAAATAACAGAAGGACAAAATTTATTAAGCGCTACAAAGGACACGATGTTGTGGAGAGACATGATCGCCTACATCCTGAGGGGACATGGTGAATAAAGAAGTAAAAACTGGACTCCCGGAAGTAGCTCTAATCTGGTAGAGTAGCTTATTAACTTTTTTTTCTGCAAAAGGCGTCTGGGGTATGTATGAGTGACATTAGCACATGTTTATAGCTTAATGCCTCTCGTCATTGTCAGGTTGCAGTGAGGTGTGTGAGGAAGATAAAATGGGAGGGGGGGCATACAAATGTTTTCCGTGAGATTGAGCAGACCAGCTGGATTTCATGGCTGCTTTAGAGGGGCCCAATATTCTATTTACAGTATTTAACCAACACGTACCAGCCTAATATTCGCAACGGAAAGCTAGGGCAATTTACGTAAGTGCGTTAATGTATCAAAGACCAGCACTACTCACCAGTCTTGTAGGCCAGACATATTCTCAGTGCTAAGACGAATACGGATTATTATCGTTTTGGAATCAGTATATATATGCCTTATGCTGTAACGGATAAAGGCTCGAAATTAAAAGCTGGTGAGCCGAGTTTGAATTCCAGCCGAGTTTTTTTTTTTACATTCACTTACATGCAAACACCCTTGGAAAATGTACAAAGTTATCTTTTCAGAACGGAGTTTACATCTGTTCTGACGAGTGGTTACATCTATATAGCCACGAAACATCAATGTAAACATGAGTTAAGTGAAAAAACTTTTTTTTTTTATATTAATTCTATTAACGCTCTATCTCTATCTGCGATATTGAGCACTCGACCACAAAGCTTGCTTGTCTTAAATGCCTCCAGATCAGCAAACTGCTAAAAAGCCAACAATTTGGGTTTCAAAAAGTTTTCCAAATTAACACTATACCGGTTTAACAGCAAAAATATCCAAATCGTTTTTCAACATAATTGTCCATCGTACAAAATGTTTAATATCTAAAAATGTAGTAAACTGAGTGTATATATATATATATATATATATATATATATATATATATATATACCCAAGTATAGGATTGGTGTTTTAAAAATTGGTTCCATCCATACTTAATATTGTAGTAATTTTATAACATATTTATGCTATAATTTTCGAATAAATAATTATATATATAGATATATATATATATGTATATACAAATATATTTGTGTATGTGTATATATATATATATATATATATATATATATATATATATATATATATACAAATATATCTGTGTATATATATATATATATATATATATAAGACAAAAGGAAAGCTTATCTAAAGCAACGCATTTCGTTCTCTGATAGATTTTATCAAGGCAGATGTCAGGATTTTATTTTGTGACCTGTATTTATATATAAGAGCAAAAATGTTATGGTTCTTTCAAAGTTTTGCTATAGGTATTCTTCCCAGTATTGGCAATTTACATAAGTGCGTTAATGTATCAAAGACCAGCACTGTGCACCAGTATTGTAGGCCAGACATATTCTCAGTGCTAAGTAAGACTCATACGGATTATTATGGTTTTGGAATCAGTATATATGTGCCTTGTGGTTTAATGAGTAAAGGCTCGGAATTAAAAGCTGGTGATCTGAGTTCGAATTCCGGTCTAGTTTTTTGGGGTTTTTTTTTTACATTCACTTACGTACAAGTACCCTTTGCGAATGTATGAATCTATCTTTTCTCCCCGTCCGCTATGGGTTGAATAACAGTCCAGGCTGGATTTTATAACTTTTGCTGGCAACCAATCTACTGCAGAAAGAAACGGCAACCATCTGAAAAAGAACTATATGAATTTTAAAACAAAGGAAAATGCCACTCTTATTAAAAATAGAAAGTAACTTACTTAGAAGAAAAATTCTCCAAAGTGCCGCCATCGAATCTCATCAAAATATAAATCTAAACCCTCGGTCCTTCTCAATATCTCCTTTCCTGTAAGAATTCCTACTTATCCAAGCCCAGATACACAACCACAAAAATACAAAAAAAGAAAACTGTTAAATCCATAACCTCATGTTATTCGTGACATATAGCACAACAATCTATCGCAAACCAAAAAAATTTAACTACTTATATATATATATATATATATATGTGGTATAAAATGACAATTGGAAAAAAATCTTAGATTTTGCCGACGCTCAGGCACATTTGTGTTTGTTCAACACCCACAGAGCCCAGCCGTGGTTTATAGTGCAACTATTCTGAGCAGACATGAGAGTTAGAGTATCTGGGAGAGAGCGTGTTATCAAGCGTGATCATCAATCTGAATAAGGCCGGCACACTTAAGCCCTCGGTTACGATAACTTGTGACTTCGTGCTGCACAGCTATCGACGGTCCCCCAAGTGTTTCTTTCTGTCTGCCCAATTTCACTCGCGTGGTATGGTTCTCAGGCGAAGGCGTCGCAAGCTGATAACATCAGGAAGTCATCTTCCTGACAAATTCCTGAGATTCGAACCCGTGCCTCATCTCATATATATATATATATATATATATATAATGGACTTGCCGTCGGTTTCGACGTATGAGGATATGACAGCTCATTGATTCAGTTATGAAATTTTGTGCGATAATATATATATATATATACACACACATATATATATATATATATATATATATATATACACATATATATATATATATATATACACTTTCGTTTATTAGGCTTTGAACTGTATCACCTCACATCTGTGAACTTGCCTGACTTTTCCGCTAACTTGATAAATATTCATAAGCATCTCTATACCATGAATTTTGAAAAGAAAACAATAACATTTCTGCTCTTGTAGATAAATACTTGTCACAAAATAAAATCCTTATATTTGCCTTGATAAAGTCACTCAGTGGACGAAACGTGTTGGCTAAGATAAGTTTTCCTTTTTGTCTTTATTTATATATATTCGACCCCTCTTTTTTGCTGTCAGTAGTCTTTTAATATGTCTGCTTTTATTGTTCTGATTTAGGGCACTGCATTATCTCACCGCTAAGGGAGAAGCCTTTCAGATTTAGTCTCGGTCCACTGCCGCCAAATCTCTGCTGCTTCGACAAAGATGAAATACACTCGTCTCTTTCAAAGGTTCTTTATTTGGTATTGTATAGGAAGACTGACTAACCTTCTCTCCACTTATTGAAACATGGAACACTCAACTGCTATGAATAGAATATCTGTTCATGGAACTGTAGCTTCTCAATCCATATTCTCATGTGATTAAACCTTTCTTCACTCAACCATTAACGTCCACTGTTTACCTTAGAGTCTTAATAACCAGCAACTATGCGCGTTTTGCAAATTTTATAAGTAGTTCTATCAATAGAGAATGCATGGCAGTGACGTAAAAAAGAAAAGATACTACACTTTGATCGCTGCTTGATTGCCAGGGAACGATGAAAAGCATAACTCTGGCAGCTCTGGTTCCTCAATCAATGAATGTCAAATGGTTTTTCATGAGATAAAGGCTTATATAGAAAGAAAGTAAAAAAAAACTGTCATTTTAAGTAGTTGGAATTTTAATTCTATCAAAATTATTTTTCCCTTTATTTTATTTATTTATTTTTTGCTCATTTTACCCCGAGCAAGGCAATAATGCCACTAAGAAGCAAGGATCAACTGGGAGTGAAAAAGAATGTTAAAAACTTTAGAAGGAACCCCGATTTGTTTTGTGGGAAGACTGTCTAACCTCCTGTACACTTATTATTGTAACATGGACTCGTCCATTTGCTATGTGTAAAACGTCTGCTCATGGAACTGTAACAAACAGTCGATCACAAAGACGTAGCGTTTTTCAGGTGTACAATTGTCTCACGGAATTATTTTATTCTCAGTCCATATTCTCATGTGATTAAACCTTTCTTCACTCAATCATTTACGTCCAGTGTTTACTTTAGAGTCTTAATAACCAGCAATTATGAGCGTTTTGCAGACGTTATAACAAAATGTAACAAGAATGTTTGATAAACTTAACTCTAGAACACTAACCATGGGTATATAGTACCCAGCGCAAATTTTCCTATTTTTAATCACAATTTTCAGTATTTTCTTACCTAAATATGTTTCTCAGTTTCTATTAATGTTAACTCAAAGTACAAAGTTTGAAGAGCCTGCATGTAAAATATTTCAAATACAGTTTTATATTTAATTTTTTTTTTTTTTGGATATTTTCAAAATCGGGTATGATATATCCATGGTTAGTAGTGGTGTAACTATAATTGATGGTTAGTGTTCTAGGGTTAATATTAAAAATTGCTAAATTAACGTTGTGTAGAAAGACTCAATAACTTCCTCTACACTTATCGAAAAAAGGATTCCTTCATCCCCCATGAGTAGAACGTCTGCTCATGGAACAGGGGCAAAGGCGTACTGCTTTTCAATTGTACGGTCGTCAAACTGAACGATTGTATACTCAATCTATATTCTCATGGGATTAAACCATTATTCACTGAACCATTTGTTTCCAGTGTTTTCCTTGTGGTCTTACTAACCAGCAACTATGAGTGGTCTCCGAACGTTATAATATTTGAAATGTTTGGTCTTCCAGCACATTTCAAATTTTATAGCGTTTGCATAATGGATATAACACAAACCTATATTATACTTATTAAACCCCAGTTGCCATATACGAGCCTTTTGTTTATCCTTTTATTTTGTGTATTTATTTTGATATTTTAGTTTGTTTTGGGGGTTTATCCCCCCCCCAACTCATTACGTATTATTGACAGATTTTTGTATATATAATTTTATAATCATTAATTTTTATGTTATGTGGTGTTTGTGTAAGTCCCCTGAGAGCATGCGGTATTGTGGTGTATTGAGGAATCAATGATGATGGATAAGTACTTTTGGTGGATGTACAAATTTTAATGAGGGAATGGGTTGTGAATCTGATTAGATACTAAGTGATAGTAAGTAATGACCAGTCTCAGTCATGCCCCCACTGTCGGCCTTGTGCCACAATTCTATTTTATATACAATAAATCTAGACATATACGAGCCTTTACCACAGCCATATACACACATTTTAAATGCCTCTGTAGCATTACTACTCTTCTTCAGAATACATACAGTATTTCTCAGTAGCCTTCTGTAGAACCACATTTCTATTGCTATTTCTGCCATATTGATATTATGTAGCTGTTTCGAAGTTTTTCTTTGTTTCTAACGGAACTCTATTGTTTCCTTAGTAGTTTGCTTAGATTTTGGTAAGCATCTTTCGCTATTCCAATGTGGCTTCGGATTTTGGTGTCATATTTTCTATCCTCTGTTAACACGCACTGCTCAATTGTTTTAAATGCCTATGTAGCAGCATGAGATTTTCGGAATCCATACAGTGATCATTCACGAATATTTTCCTTTTATAGTTATAACCATCCATGGGATTCAAATCTGAAATGGACTATAACCTATATACGACCTCTATATATCTGAGATGAGGTATTATAATAACTTGCATTATTTACATTATTCAGAATGTTATCCTTATCTTCATTACCATAGTCACAACGTTTCGGCCTTTATATCTCTGAGATGAGGTATTATAATAACTTGCATTATTTACATTATTCGCACTGTCCTCCTCGTCTTCATTGCCATATTCATAACGTTTCGGCCGTTGTACGCTCCGGTCTTCTTCAGGGGACTGGAATTTCGAAACGAACCCCTTATTTCTTCCACCGAGGTAGACTAGACCCAAAGATTTGTGGTTCAATTATATGTATTTATTTATATCGTTGTGGTTGCTAATGGATAGATGAAGCCAAAATATGACCAAAAGCAACTTATGCAATGATGACGTAAGAAAATAATAATTAAAAATTGATAATTTTAATATCTGTCTTCATCTCTGAGATGAGGTATTATGATTACTTGCATTATTTACATTATTCGGACTGTTATCCTCATCTCCAGTGCCATATTCACAACGTTTCGGCCTCTATATCTTTGAGATGAGGTATTATGATTAGTTACATTATTTACATTATTCGGATTGTTATTCTCATCTTCAGTGCCATATTCACAACGTTTCGGTCGTTGTACGCTCCAGCCTTCTTAAGGTGATTAGAATTTCGAATCGAAACCTTTATTTCGTCCACTGAGCTGTGAGTTCAATACCAGGCCAGAGCAGTGGTGAATCAAAAAACTTGGAGAGTTAAGTTAAAGGGAAATAACTGAGACACATCTGGAAGAGGCATTGCACGCGGAACTAGAACAATTTACCTCGGCGGAAAAAATAAATTGTTCGGATCGAAATTCAAATCACCAGAAGAAAGCCGAAGCGTACAACTGCCGAAATTTTGTGAATATGACAATGAAGTTGAGGATAACAGTCCGAATAACGTAAATAATACAAATAATCGATATACTGTTTGATAGAAGAAATGACAAAGCAGTTCCAGAGGGTTGGCAACCATTCAAACTTGGTTCTGCCTTGTTCAATTGACACATTGTTCATAGCAGGGAAATACGTAATTACTTTTTTTTATAACCGTTGGCATGGTGATAATAAGGAGATAGAACTACGGCATGTAATACTAAAAAGACACTTTATTTCCACGTTAATAAAGCGAGGACTTTATTCGTATAACGGTATTTATCCGAGTGCCAACGTCGCAACATGATGTGGCACAAAGGTCGAAGTTTAATGTGGGTTTTCCGGCTGTATCGTAGAAAAATTACTTATGACCCCTCTGTACTTTCCCATATGTGCAATGGCCCTAGTCCCCTCCCGAAGAAGAGGTACTGCCCAGGGTAAGCTTCCCGCTACCACCTTGGATCTTGAGCTAATATTATTGGCAGAATAGTGAACTTTTGTGCCAGCCAGTGATACTTCGCTCGTATAAGAGGTATGCAGACGAGCGCCCACGACTCAAACGTAATGTGTCTCAAAGTCGACTTTAATGTGTATTTATCGCCACTGCCGTGGAAAAAGACCTAAGCAACCTTGGCACTTCCTTTTTAGGAGACACCTTAGGCGCTAGATAATAATCCCAGCCACCTCCCGAATGCGACGTACTCCCTGGAAGATAGCGCACTTGGTCTTGAACTAATGTTGTCGACAGAAAAGTAAACTCCCCACTATGCCAATCAGTAATACGGGACTTTGTTGGTTAGATAGCTGAGTTGCATTTACTTTCCTTTAAATGACTCTCGAGCGAGTTCATTA
Organism: Acanthosepion pharaonis; assembly: GCA_903632075.3. Classification (NCBI taxonomy): domain Eukaryota; kingdom Metazoa; phylum Mollusca; class Cephalopoda; order Sepiida; family Sepiidae; genus Acanthosepion; species Acanthosepion pharaonis. The sequence continues at coordinate 522,412 of CAHIKZ030000309.1, read as the reverse complement.
GACTTCCGCGAGAATACTCGAGATTTACCTCTCCGCCACCCCCCGCCACTGTGTCAGGTTGTGATACAAGGTCGGTTTTTAACGTGGGGACCCGAGTGTTTCCACTCGGTCCGCTGGTCTAAGCTGATCATAGCTGGTCTAAGGTTGTCATAGATGGATCATATCACCGCTATGTAACAGATGTTACGCAACAGTGGGTGGAACGCAAGGGAGGAGAGAAGCATCTACTCCGACGGGCAAAACCCAGTTCTCCTGTTCTAATCCCTCCGGAAGAATCCGAGGAGAGAGCCCCCTATCTTGGGGATACTCTGCGCTTTCCAAATACCGTAATGTAATTTAAAATTATAATTATAAATTTACCCCAAAATTTGACTAGATATAAACGACAAATGGAAAAATATATATTTATCTAAGAAGTATCTCTATTTTGCTATATATATATATATATATATATATATATATATATATATATATATATATATATATATATATATATAAGGTAAAGATTTTAACAAGTAAGGGACCCAATATTTAGAGTGAAGACCAATACGATGATAAATCAGAAAGTAAAGGCAATTTTGAAATTACGCAGTAAAAAAAATCCAGCAAACAACGGGAAGTTGTGGAGAGCCATGATCGCCTATATCCTAATAGGACATGGTATATAAAAGAGTATTGTCGGTCAGAGTTTGTATTAGGTAAATATAGCTGGCTCAAGCAGACTATGATTTTGGTCTGCTGATTGTTGAATTCTTTATGTGCCGTATCCCCTCAGAACATAGGAGATCATGGTTCTCCACAACTTCCTGTCCATTGTAGCTCTAAATAAATTTTGTATTACTGTTCTTTTTCTTAAGCCCTGTTCCACCGTCCATTTACTCAAGCACACCAACTATCTTCTCCGTTGCTTTCCGTTTGGCCTCTGTCTGTCCTGTGAGTATCAGATTTTCCAAGTCCCCTTTCCTCGTTATGTGCCCCAGAAACGACAATTGTCTCTTTCTAATATTAAGTATTAGTTTCCTTTTTTTATGGGCCAGTTGGCGTATGTTGTTTATGACTGCAATATCTTTTTTTTTTCTTTTTTTTTTTTTTCTAGTGAAGCCATTCGAATGGCGTTTGGCTTACTCAGCATTTTTGAAATTCCCGTTTCTTTATCGACAGTTAAAAGAGCAGCTTTGATCCTCAGGCAAATTATCTCCTTCTTCCATTTCCGCGACGCTGGTCGAACGAACTCACCGCTAACTTGAAGGCCCCACCGTCAGCTCAGCCATCAACATAACTCACACCATTTGCCGTTGATTAGCTTCGTCTATCTTCCCCGAACTCTCCGTCCCGGCCACTTCTCTTTTTCGCTCGCAACTTAGTCTCACGCTCTTTAACCGAAGCCCCCTCCTCTTAGATCCATTTAATATAGATAATATATTTCATCACCGTGACGTTGAAATGTGACGGGGAATAAGTTGTATTGATGGCTTTGGAACTCTGTCTTCATTCTCTGCACAGGTTTTGCAGGGGAGGGATGGCACGTTGACCTCCCCCCTTACGCATACCATTTACTCAACAACCCTCAACATCTTTTTCTCAATTCAACTGCCTGACTACTGTCAGTATTAACCACCCACTCCTCTGGATCGTCACGACCAATGACCTTAATTACAATCTATCTCTATCTTTTCATCCAAACACCAGTCATTTTGCCCAGTGCTAGACGTGTATTCTGCTAATTTCTTGACAAGAGGTCCTCCTGGGATGCTACAAGTCGCCTGTGCATATTTCTAAGTGCTGATTGCAAATGTTTCATTGTGGATGATGTGTTTTTTCTCGTTGTCACTTGCAGTGTTCAATGAGTCAACATGGAAGGTGTCGGCTGAAATGTCCTATTGGCTGAAGATACTTTTGCGCATGCTCATTTCTTTGATTTCTATCTTGTCTTCCGTCTTTGCTTCCACACCTCAAGTTTAGGACAATTTACTCGTTCGTCATTTTTCTTTTATTTTTCTTTTACGCCCGTGTCTTTTTCAGTTATTTTGATAGATTTTTGTCCGCCATCTTACATTTAGATTTTATGGTTTTAAGGTTACTTTGTTTTTTTGTTTTTTAACGAATTTTTTATCCTTTTCTCTTCCGGTTGTTTTTTGTGATTCCTTTCTATTGCCTTACTCTCCTTTTTTCGTTCCTATTCTTCTCCTTTTGCTTTTCTCTTTCTTTCTTTTCTTCTTTCTTTCTTTCTTTCTTTCCTATACTACTTCATTTTTGTCACTCTTTCTGTCGTTTTGTTTCGTTTTTGTAGTTCTTCCTTTCACTTTTCTTTTTACTTTAGGTATTTCTATACGTTCGTTTTTTTTTCTGTTTACTTTTCGTCTTTCGTTTGACTTTGGGTTTTTCATTTGTATTTTTATTTTTCTATTAACTTTACATCTTTGTTTTATTTTTATTTTCCCTCTTGTTTTCCCTGGTTTTACTTTTGGTCTTTCATTTTGGCTTTATTCTTTTCGTCTTTCTTTTTGTCTTTTTTTTTCTTTTCATCTTTCTTCTTTTCGTTTTTCTTTCTTTTCATCTTTCTTTTCGTTTTTCTTTTTGTCTTTTTTTCTTTTCGTCTTTTTCCTTTTCGTCTTTCTTTTTGTCTTTTTTTCTTCTCGTTTTTCTTTTTGTCTCTTTTTCTTTTCGTCTTTTTCCTTTTCGTCTCTTTGCTTTTCGTTTTTTTGTCTTTCTTTTTGCCTTTTTTCTTTTCGTCTTTCTTCTTTTCGTTTTTCTTTTCGTCTTTTTACTTTTCGTTTGTTTGTCTTTCTTTTTGTCTTTTTTTTCTTTTCGTCTTTCTTCTTTTCGTTTTTCTTTTTGTCTTTTTTCGTCTTTCTTTTTTACTTTTCGTCCTTTTGGCTTTTTTTTCGTCTTTACTTTTCGACTTTTTACTTTACCTCTTTTTTGTGTTTTTATACTTTTTTTCTTTTTTCGGACGATTCCACCTTCTTTAATTGCTTGAATATGTTATTTATTCAGAACATTTTCTCTTTATTTTTTATTCACATTTCTTTTTCCCGTATCCTCCCTCCTCTTTTCCAATATCTTCTATTATTTAAAAAAATCCTCCATTTTCCCTTGTACCGTTCACACAAATCAAAATCCCGACAACTATGTCTTCACTCTCTTTCTCATTATTCTTTGTTTTATTCGAAATGGCGCGAAAGACATTCTTTTTAATCATTGCAAAATTAGTAGAATAAATCTTGAAACAAAAACTAAACAAAAAAGACCTGTCCCTAATTAAAAGGGAAATTATCCGCCATTTCCAGCTGAACACCCAAAAAGTTATTACTATTAATAAAGCATTTCTTTATAAGCTGGAACTTTCTTGAGTATTAAGAAAAAGAGCAAGTTGACTTGTTGTCATCCGAGATAAGATTTTTAATTTTTTTTCAAACAAAACGATATTGTAATAGAAAAAAAAAACAAGCTAAGATCACACGCCTTTTACATAGATAAAACCCTTCGTAATGTGTGAGCCGTACTTGTGAGTACAATTCTTGCCTACAATGAGTCTATTGGAACTTTTTTCCCAATCAAACCGAGGACACTAAATCCTAATGAAATTAGGGATATCCTTGCATGCTACACTTTTGAGATTTCGGTTTCAAGGTCATTGTACCTTGATAGATTTTTTTTTTTAGATTTTCAGTGATTCATTACAGTCTACAGGGACTTTCTATGTCAATAAGAAATCATATTCTCTTTCTGTGGTCACTGTTCAAGATGTCACGATAATTAGTTTTGATTGTTCTGTCTGTGTGTATTGTAAAGTCACAGAAAATTGTTGCAGGTCCTAGTTCTATAACCGGGTTTGGGTGGTGTTCATACCAACTTTCTTCAGTTTCCTTTCCGTAAAAGTTGCAAACAGATTATGTAAAGGCGTTTCGTAAAGTGACTCAAAAAACTATTTGAAATTCTAGGTAAGCATGATTTATTTAGCAAGGATATTTAGAATAATCTAGAACTTATACTCGGAGCAAACAGCCTGCATGCGGATAGAAAATTAATTGAGTAGGTTTTTTTTTTTGTTATTTCTGTGATGGATTTAGACATTCAGATTTTGAAGCTAAAACATATAGCCACGGAGTAATCACGATTTTCCAAAATATATTTGGTTAAAAACAAAACAAAAATCTTACAAACAGTTCAAAGGTGGTATTGAAGCGACCAGGTACTGGTTGGCGCAATCCTATTATACATGTAGAATCTTTAAGTGGCAGCATCCCAAAATCTCGCTTTATAGCCTTGATTCTCAAATTTTCATGGCGAACTAAGGAATCAGTATGCAAACAAATGAAGATTTCTGAGCAGCCTAGAAAACGAATTGTAATCGATGGATCCATCAAAAGCAGTACGGAAAATTACTCATTAACAATAATCCAGATCCAGCAAGTTTCAAAATGTTCTGTTTGTAAAATCTTGTTCAGTAAGTCTTATTCAGCACTAGTGCTCGATAAGCAGAAATGTGTTTGACTTAACGCCACAACGGTGTCAAATACCAACAACCAGAGATGATCCTCAAAGTCCGACCTGATATGTTGAGTTTGATATGGGCAGACAAATCCGCTTCAGTTTTGACTGGCCTGATGACTGCAGCTTATTACTTTTTTTTTCTATGGTCTACGTCGAAAACTACGAACTGGCTACTGTGCATATTTATTGATAACGGATCTTCGGCAGCAGTGTGTGATCTAGATCTACCAAAAGCCGAGAAATGAAAAAAAAGATGATCACTCGGTAGAGAAGCAGGAATTTTGTAAAGACAATTACGTAATATCCCAGAGATTACTTTTTTCTTTGTCATAATTGGTTTTGTCAAGAAACCTCACTCCCGACGAAAATGTTTATTAAAATAAGACTACATTTGATACAACCGACATTCTTTTCTTGAAGAGTTGCGGCATGCTACATTGTACACATGAAAGACATTCCCTCGTTCTTCCGTCTAACAACTGGTCATTTCTATGAGGGATTTAGGCATTCAGGTTTTGAAGCTAAAAAATATAGCCATGGGAGTAAACAACATTTTCTAAAATATATTTGCTTAAAAAACAAACGAAATGTTACAAAAAGTGCAAAGGTGGTATTGAAGTTACCTGGAACTGGTTGACGCAATCCCATTACACGTGTAGTATCCTTGAAAACAAGTCCAACTTCTAACTTAGTGGCCAGCTTGTTAACAACCAAGACGTTGTAACGGAACTCGAAATTTAAGTGGCTATATACCAAAACCTCGGTTTATAGACTTGATTCTCAAACTTTTTGAAGCAACCTGGCGCTCACGGCGAACTAAGGCAACAGTATGCAAACAAATGAAGATTTTTGAGCCGCATAGAAAACGAATGGTAACCGATGTTATAAAAGGATCCATCAAAAGCAGTACGGAAAATCACTCCTTAACAATAATCCAGAAAGTTTCAATATGTTCTGCTTACAATACTTTGGTTAATAACTCAGTAAAACTGAACGAACTGCCATTTTGTTAACACAACTATTTCATACATGTGATTATTTTTTCATACGCAAAAGCATTTGACAATGAACTATTTGAACTGTTAGGTAAGCTTTATTTATTTAACAAGGATATTTACAATAATCCAGCACTTATCCTGGGAGCAAAACGTTTGCATGCGGATGGAAAATGAATTCAGTAAATACGTAAATTAGAAAAGAGCGTAAGACAAGGATGAGGTGTCACATGACCTATTCAAACCATACAGTGAGAAGATCGTGACAGAATTAGTAAAGTCTACCAGGATTCATTACAGACGGACACAATCTTAAAAACATAAAATATGCGGATGACAAAGTATTGATAGCATACACAGAAAGAAAACTACAGGATCTCCTACAAAATGTAATAAAGTAAAGCGAGAAGAAAGGATTAAACATCAATTGTAAGAAGACAGAATATATGGTTGTCATGAAAAGGAACCCGGGTAATTTGCTTCAGAAGTCCCGCGCTAAATATGTAATAAAAATTTGCCGAATGTACGTGTAAATTTACATCCTTAATTTGAAAATAACAAAGAAATTTTGATAAAATCTACTGTTTAGGAGTTATCGACAATAAAATTTCGGACTCATTCGCGTCGCGGAAAGGCAGCCATTACTGGCGTTGTTTGCATACATTCGCTGCTGAGCAGATCTGCGCGGAAGATTACATTGTTAACGGCCTTTTTACGGTTCTTACTTGACTGAATTACTGCGCAACTAAGCACTCGTTGCGTGCGCAATAAAAAAATGTTATTCCGCAGCGAATATCTGCGATGCGAATGAGTTCGAATTTCTCTTGTCGCAGCGAATGTATGCAAACGACACCAGCAATGGCTGCCGTGCCGTAACGCAAATGAGTCCGAAATTTTATTGTCGATAACTCTTAAACGGTATATTTTATCAAAATTTCTTTGTTATTATCGAATTAAGCATGTAAATTTACACCTAGATATAACTATTCGGCAAATTTTTATTACATCTTTAGCGCGGGGCTTAAAAAGCAAATTACCCAGGAACCCAACATACGAACTACAAATTGGAGATGCCAAAACCGAACAAGTACAAAACATTATACCTCTAGGAATTGTCCTAAGATAGGAAGGAAAATGCGTTACCGATATCGGAATGCGGATATAAATACCGAAAGTTGCCTTTCAAAAGTTAAGCAAAGTATTAAGAAACACGAAACTTTCGTGAGAAACTAAAAAAGAAAAAAAAAAATAACTGGGCTGTTAGGTAATATCCGTCGTCCAAAATGGCAGTGAATCCTTGACAATCTCTTCTCAGATGGACAAGAAACTTGAGACGACAGAAGGACGCTGAGAATACCATTTACCTAATAGAACATGTGAGCAACGACGAAGTTATAGGGAGAATAGAAGCTCTGTTTACTTTTGTCTTGCATATATCGTTTGTTTAATATTATTTTTGATCTGTTCTTTTCTTTCTTTCGTTATTGTTTATGGCGAACCGTGTCAATTCCGTTGGTTGAATATTTCTTCCAATTACATTTAACTATGACCAATTACTCCGCTCTTTATTTTGCAATGATTTTCCAAAAAGTTCCTGAGTTGTTAGGTGTCTTTTTGACAGCATGCTTCAAGAACAGAACATCTATTGATTACGTCAATGTGCAACACGAACATAATAATAATAATAATAATTATTATTATTATTATTATTGTACATTATTCGGACTATTGTCAATAAGAAGGCATATTCTCTTTCTTGAGATCTTAGATTGTTTCTTTTATGCTCAGTGGATAATATCATGATGCCATTTTTGACCTTAGGTCTCTGGTTGGTACCCGAAAAGAAATGTGTATGCAACAGAAATCACGAGAAATAATAATAATAATAATAATAATAATAATAATAATAATAATAATAATAATAACCCTACATGACAGAGTGGGCCAATATCTGCACTGGAAAATCTGCAACTTTTACGGGAAGGAAACTGAAAGAAACTGGTATAAACACCAAGCAAACCCGGTTACGGAGATAGGACCTGTTACAATTCTATGGGATTACAGAACAATCACGGCCAACCGACCAGATATTGTTATTAAAGACCACAAACAAAAACGGTGCCTCCTTATTGATATGCCAGTCCCTGCTGACTGCAATGTATCTTTGAAGATATTCAAAAAGTTGTCAAAATACAAGGACCTTAAAATAGAAATCTCGAAAATGTGGTATATGGGAACATCAACAATCCCTGTTGCAGTTGGAGCCCTAGCACTGGTTGGAAAAGATTGCAGTAGACTAATTAAAGGGATTCCTGGAAGTCCATGCCTCAAGGGGATACAAAAAAATTGTTCTGACAAGTACAGCCCACACCTTACGAAGGGCTTTATCTATGTAATTTAATTTTTTTTTTTTTTTTTTTTTTTGTCAGTGGAAAGTGTCATGACGCCATTTCAAACCTTAGGTCCCTGGGCGGGACCCGGAAAGAAATGTGTAAACGCTAGAAATCAAAGAAAATAATAATAATAATAAATGGAATTTTTCTTTATAACAAATTAAAACGTTGCTAAAACTGATTACTTATCGTTTTCTTTTTTTTTCTTCCAGGTAAGTCATTGGAAAATTTCAGTTTGCCATAAAGCTGCTGTGTTATATTTTACTGATAATTTGAAAATCTCATGAAAAGTATTCAGGTAAGAATTGCAATGATGTGTTCTCAGCCAGTTAATTATATCATTTTATGGATGTACACTATGAAATTCCCCGGACATTCAGGCCGGTAAATGTTATTTAATACTGTTTATTATAAACAGAGCATTTACTAAAATACTTGTATCTATAAAAAGAATGTTAAACATAAAAATGTCTTTATATATATATAAACTACTGCTACTACCAGAAACACGTTTTTCCTCAAAAGCCAATATTATACATTGATCATACAATCACTACATTATAGTGGTCGTTAACTTGTCATTTATCTGATAGGCACTCAACTAAATCGATAACCACCAATCAACACACACACACACACACACACAAAATAAAATCGATATTCTTTATCAGTGACACAAAATATGCTGTGCCCTTATAAAAATCGACTACAAATATACAAAAACTCAACCATGAAACCAAACAACACAATATAATTTAATTTTATTGCAGAACAAACATGCTAAATACATTTCATAATTAAAATGTAAAATCAAAACAATGTCAACAAACGACACAACACTAGAAACTGACGCGTGAAAACGAGATGACATGGAAAAACAGTATCAAATACCCCAACACGTAAGGATAAGACATTTGCAAATTATCAAAGAAAGCACAATTCATATACATGGACACGGCCCGATCAACACAAAAATAAATTTAATTCCCAATGCATTTAGAAAACTGAAACTACCTAGATCATCAACAAATTTAAGTTTAAATTTAAGGAAAATTAAATTGGGCAACACTTGTATTGGTCAAAGCCATAAATTTGTGGGTTGCGACCGCCTTGTCTTCCAGGGGATTTCTCTTAACCAATGCTGGGTGAAGTTGTATAGAAGGTAAAAACACAAACTGTCGTTCTATTCTTCCAATTGTAAGCTATAGGATGTCGTAGCAACAATACGTCTCTCGTTTTCGGACCAGGTACACGACTTCGTTCCGCGTCGAATCACGGAGCACATCACACACACACACACACACACACACACACACACACACACACACACACACATATGTATGTATGTATGTATGTATGTATGTATGTATGCATATCAGGACAAAATAACTTAAAAAAGAGAGATTTGTTTTATTTTTAATTGTGTATGTTCTCATAATAATGTTCTCATTTATAATTTTTGCCTCTCCTACATATAGATATATATATATATCGAGAGAGAGAGAGAGAGACTCCATAGAAGTACCATATACTAGATGTTTTCCATAAAAGCTGTCTGCGTGCAATCTGCGGAGTTAAGCTTCAAGATTGGACATCCTACGTAGACCTGTTTAACAGGTGAAATATTTGGAGGAATCGAGACTTTTCTCATACAGTCTCAGTTACGGTGGACTGGTCATGTCTTGAAAATGTATGACGACAGAATACCCAAGATCCTAATGTACAGCCAGTTAGATCAGGGTTACAGGAATGTAGGACGCCCATGGCTAAGATACAACTGAAAAGCAACTTGTCAGCAGTCAATATACCACATAACACCCTTGAGCGCTTAGCTTTGGAAGCGGGTAGAATGGAGATCAACATGTTTTAGTGGACTCAGCAGTTTTCAATCTGCTTGTTTGAATCATCATCAAGAAGCGAGAGCAAGATCTAAAACGTCAGCCAATCTAACAGTGATCTCATCTCACAATTCTCACACCTGCTCCATATGTGACCTCCTTTGTAAATCACTAGCGGATTTTAAATGCCACTTTTAAGATTATCGCATAAACTTTCATAATTGAATCAATAAGCTGTCAGATCCTCATACATCGAAACCGACGGGAGAGACCATTATATATATATATATATATATATATATATATATATATATATATATATAGGAGGAGAGATAGGCAGCACTCATATTTCGACTTTAATAACATACACAATTAAAAATAAATAGATCTCTTTTTTGAGTTATTTTGTCCTGATATACATACATATATATATATATATATATATATATATATATATATATATATATATATATATATATGTGTGTGTGTGTGTTAAATTTCTCAATAAATCTGTACAGAAGACAAATTGAATAAAACAAACGAACTGAAAATAGTACTTAGTCAATGCCGACGCGTTTCGTCAGTTGACGCAAGGCAAGGGATGATGTTCATACGTGATACATGACTGACGAGGCAGATTTGCTCTTTCTTTCTGAGAAAGGCTATAGACCCGGTCTGTCCTGCTATTTACCCATCGCTGGAGAAGAAGAAGATTCATACCTTTCCCAACGTAAGTGAATGTAATGGATTCGACAGGAATTCGAACACAACTCTCCGATTCCTCAATCCGAGCCGCTATCCATTACATCACTGTGCCTGCAAGTGACCCCAAACAAAAGCGAAATGTTGTGTGGTTAGAAAACTTCTATATCAGAAAACTGTTAATCAAGGCACATCAACTCCTTATGGGTCATTTAATGTAATTTAGTAACTGTAACAGACAAAGGAAATATATTTCTAATACTCTTACATTTTTCCTTTTGCAAGGACTAATGAGAATTCCCCAAATCTCCGTAATGAAGCGCTTTCGGCCAATCTATTACGCATTTTCACGGAGTCTTTTGCTAATGTTTTCCGATTGTTACTTAATATAACATCATTGATAATATTGCAATAATAAAATGACGTATCTTTTTATTTTTCATTTTACATAAATAATTAATAACTTTAATTAATTTATTTTTTAGTTATGTGATTCCGAAAACATCGCATATAAAAAAAATTTAAATGATTAAAAAAGTTTATTTCAGTGAATGTCATAGACAAGGAAAATCTTATATTTTTATTTTTTCCTTGGTATAGCATTCCAAAAGTTAAGATACCTTCTAAAAGCTAAGCTAAGTATTAAGAAATAGGAATTTTCGTTGTGAAACGAACAGTATTGAACTGTTACCTAATGCCAGTCCTCCTATTTGGCAGTGAATGCTGGACAGTTTCATGACAGATACAGAATGAATTTGATCTAGCAGAAATGTGGTTCTACAGAAGGATGCTGAGAATACCATGGACTGAACGTGTGAACAACGACAAATTTTTGAGAAAATGGAGACTTGTTCATAACATCAGAAAGAGACAGTTGAAATGACGAAGATACATAAGGAAAGAGGGCTTGGAAAATCTGATACTCACAGGACAGATTGAAGGCAAGAGAGACAGAGGGAAACAATGCATGATCTACTTGGTCAGCTCGAATAAATGGATGGCGGAAGAGGATTTAGGAGAGATGATAAAAAGACAAAATTTATTAAGAAATTTCTAGGGCACATAATAAGAAGGCTTGGAAGCTCTGATACTCACAGGACAGATTGAAGGCAAGAGCGGTAGAGGAAAATATTTATGTAAAAATAAGGCTTGGAAAATTTGATACTCACAGGATATATCGAAAGCAAGAGGGACAGAGAAAAACAGCGCTTAGCCAACCCAGATTTAGCACCAATACTCCATTTTTGATTTGATATGACACGTGTAAAGATAAAAGGAACATACCATTCTTTCAGCATCTTTGGAAATTATTTACATTATTCGGACTATTGTTCTCATCTTCGTCGCCATATTTATTACAACGTTTCGGCCGTTGTACGCTCCAGCCTTCTTCAGGTGGTTGGAATGTCGAACTGAACCCTTTATTTCGCTCACTAAGGTAGACTGTTCTAGTTCCACGTGTCATGTTTAATGGATGTCACTTATCAGTTATTTCCTTTTAATTCCAATCTGCCTTAACCGGGTATTGAACTCACGCTCTTTGAGTCCTGTCACTGGATCTAACTAAAGCTTTTATCCACTGTGCCATGTGTCCTTGAGGAGCCATGGTACAGTAGGTAAAGGGTTCAGTTCGACATTCCAACCACCTGAAGAAGGCCGGAGCGTACAACGGCCGAAATGATGAGGACATTAGTCCGAATGATGTAAATAGTGTACATAATACCTCATCTCAGAAATATAGACAGATATCTTTGGAAATGTCAAGAATATTCGCGTTCCATTGTAAATCGGAAGTGAGCGTTTCACTCTTTAGGAGTTCGAGGGTATAACCACTCACTGGGAATGGTACGGATTTAGGGTCTTCTACGTGGTGATGGAATATGATTAGTTTGGATATACTGAATGATACCAGCCTGTCTTTCCCCCGTTGAGTTGTAACCCTAATCTTAACCCTTGCCTAAGGTCAGAGGAGTGACTAGCTGCCATTTATTGTCATCAAGATATTTGGAGGTGTAGCCTTAAACTTATAGGAATTAAATCTTATATATATTTTTCAACTAATAAAATCCATCAGAAGGTTTGTTGGATAAACATTAATTATTAAGGCCAATACCACCAAAATGCTTGTCGGACATAGTCTCAGACATACCACATGTTATTTTTGGACAATTTCGAAAACAACAATAATAACCCTCTTCACCGCAAATTTGACAAAAAGATTTCCGCGAACCAGTGTGAAATTATTTTCTAATATAAGCATTGTATTAAAAAAGTTTACATCTCTGTGTGAAATTAGATTTTGGATGTCCCGTATGGATATAAAAATAGAAGTATACTGCTTCTCGGGGCTTAAAACAATTTCAGTGGTCAGGTTGATCTACATGTGCTTACACACACATCCACACAGTGGAAGTGATGAGCCAGCAGCTGCCGACTAAGGCCTTGTCTACGAGCTCGCAAACACATTAGGCCGACCATCATAAACTTAGTCTGTCCACACATTTCACATCGCACTAAGAACACTTAATTGCTTCATAAAACAAACCTCGCTGCAAAGAAAATGGAACATTTTATTGTTATTGTATATTTCTGAAAAGAATATATAAATGTTATTTCAACTGACGTCCAGCTTCCATTTTTCCTTCGGTAAATAACATTTTTATGTTTCATTTAAAAGATATATTGTTGTTGCTGTCAAATGTTTGGGATCCCGACACTTAGATAAAAATAAAAACCTGGGTAGACGGATCCCAATCACACTATGGTATCATCTGTATATATATTTACTGAGGATGTTCGAGTGTTCTTGGGCAGATCGTTAATATGAATTAGAAAGAGGATAAGATGGAGGAGAGAATCTTGAAGGATGCCAACACTGTTATTCTGTCTCAGTGGGCTGGCCATTAAAGATGACCTTTACAGACCCGACCCGAATACTAATCACAAGCTGTTCTCATAAAATATCGCATATTTAAATAAACTTACGCCAGTGCTAAGTTAAAAAGGAAACCGCCATCTTGTAATTTTTTCTCTGGACATTAGAATCTGCCAATTATCCATATAGTGCATAAAGCAAACGCTATTAATTTAAAATATCCCGACACTGAAATGGTTGATGTTGCTTTCTTTTTCTCTAATAACTGGAAAAACAAACAAAAAATGTAAATTATAATACAAATGCTTTAGGCTCTGCTTCGTAACAAAAGCACTTTTGAAAATATATAACGATATTAAATTTCGTTTTGTTTTTTCAGATGGTACAGGGAAAATATAAAATCGTAGCATAGAAATGCAAAAGGGCAAAACTGTCTGTTTACATTAGCAAAAGCTTATGACAAATTGCAACTCCGTTGTCGTATAATATATCGCTTGTTTGTTTTAATTTTTGAATAAGTATACGCGGTAGATATAAAGTGTGTATCTATTTTCACTGAAACTCATTGAAAGTAAAGCTTGTGATGAAGATATTTGAGATTTAGAAAAGCGTGGAACCACTTAATTGCTCTTGTTCCCAGGTTCGCCATTTACCCGGTAGAGCTGGGACCCAGCTATTGCCAAATAGCAAACTCCCAAAACAAAAGCAAAACACTAAGTATAAAAATACATTTTTTTAGTAAAATTAACATCAATACATATTTATATAAAAAAAAAACTAGCAGTAGAGCCCGGCGTTGCCCGGAGATGTAACAGTAAGAGATAGATCAAGTATCGACCATCATAAAGACTGAAAAATAAAATTGACAAAGATTATTGTTTAAGGTTGACGGACACGCATGTCTTAATTAGTTGTTTTTTTTTTTTTTTTACGAATTGGTCAAACCCAAACTCAAACAAGAACATTGTTTTCAATCGTTATGAGTCTACCGATTGAATAGAATTTTTCAATTTTATTATAAACAATTGTCTTGTAAATGGAGTTTTTAAAGCATTCTGAATATAAAAATAAAGAAAAAAAGTGTGCAAGACAATAAGAAACACTACCTGCCAAAAAAAAGTGAAGTTTTGTTGAAATCGGTTGAAAAATGTAGGAAATCCAATCCCATATATAAACGAACACACACACACGCGCACACAAACAACTTGGGTTTTATAATAAGTATAACTCGATATGAGTTGTCCCCCTTTCATTCCGCGAAAGCGATGCCTCTTAATCGTGTTTTCAAATTGATTTCGTACAAAAACAATCGTGTTTTTTCCAATTTTTTGGCATGTCAGAACCACCGCAAGATAGTTTTACGTAGTCCTGTGAAGTTTTGTTGAAATCGGTTGAAAAATGTAGGAAATCCGATACAATATATAAACATACAGACACACACACACACAACCTGGGTTTTATAATAAGTATGATTATCAACAATACCTACTTATATTAGAGCTACCAACAATACATTTTGTCTGTAGTTGAAAGCATACAAGTGCATTCAAAATATCTGCAGTTGAAACCACAAATCTTTGCTCGAAATATTTAGACTTTGGCATGAAATTTTGGCATTAAATAAGTGCCGTAACCTAGGGGAGGTTGGTACTGACGATAATACTTAGGACACGAACAACACATAAGATTCGCCAGAAGGGCACCTCAAGACGGGGTAATGGTTAGCAAGCTTGTCTCGCTAGAACAGTTATGACTGAGTAGTGAGTTCGATCCTCACTAGGTGCCCCATACTTTCGGCCTTGTGCCATATCTGAGCTACGCTTGGAAAATCGCTATAAGATTCGTCAGCAGCGCGTAGAAGTAGTCAACTGCTAGAAGTGAGTCAAGTGAATTCCAAAATGAATCTCCAACTGCAGGATATCTACCAACCGCCCCACGCGATCAGTTGTGGCACAAGGCCGAATTTAAAGTGGAGTGTCCGAGCCCGTAGGCTCGACCAAAAATTGCCCGTAGACCCCGTATAAAACGGGGTCGGGTAGCTGTTTCCTGAAAAAGAGACTCTGCCTTGTCTTGGCATCCTCCCTGTCTGGAGGCAGAGAGTTTGACCAGCATAGCTGGAGACGTATCTCCGACTGCAGATCAACATACAGTATTTACTACTGTATTTATGTGAATGGGGACATACCCATTATCGCCTGTAGGTATGCTACAACAATAACCCATAGCAGTTGGTATGTCACTGAACAAAATCAAATAACCGACATAAAAGAACGCTTTCATGGCATTAATCCATATAATATTCACAAATATCTTAAATCAAACTGTATTCCAAAATATAACTTCAACAAAACTACAACATAAAACACACATATTATTACCGCCTCTAGTAATTGTATCCACATAAATATGTATATGCACAAAGCTGAGTTTCATCTACCATGTATTCAAATCTGAAAGCAGAATAACATTTATGGCATTTTTATTACTTCACAGCTCGCAAGACAATTAAATTTCGGCATTAAATGACCCATAAGGAATTGATGTGCCGTTCAACAATCAAACCGAATCATTTTGAAAGTATGACAGATTCATAATACAGGACAATAGCCGCGTGGATCATGAATTTGGTGACACAGTAATTGTGAGATCAATCGGAACAATGTGTACCTGAAGTCAGAAGAGACATGGGCAGCAATGACTGAGCGGTATTAAAGATAAGAACTAGAAAACAATATCAGTAGGCATGAGAAATTGAAAGAAAACAATTACAATTGTAGATTAAATTAAGGGTTCAGTTGGAAATTCCATGTACGTTACCCGGCTCGACAAACACCTGATGAAGACTAGGTATCACAACAGCCGAAACGTTGTGATAACAACAATAAAGATGATGATAATAGCCCGCAGATAAATAGTGTAAATAATAACTCCTTATCTCAGAAATACAGAGATTAATAGAGGTTCATGTTTATAATATCGATACAATAAATAATATCGATCAGTCAGTTATGTGCCATGCGTGATACACGTTTAGGTGATCATCTATCTTTCGATACATGACTGACGAGGCAGATTTTTATCCCGCAGTAGGTTGCCATTTATTTTAGATTTAACAACTTAAGTCTTTGGCAATTTCAACCATGGAAAGATTTAAAATCTATTGTGAGACTGGAAACTACCTACACAATAGACTCTTCCGGGCCTATATTAAGTAGGCGACATAGCACTCTAGACAGAGAGTGACAGTGAGAGTCTAGTACGACTACCAGTGTTGGACATTAACTTATAGTAAGCTCTGCTTACACTATCTCTGTAACCTGTTGTTAATATATCTTCCTTACTTCTAATCCGTGTTCCGTGTTTTACTTCTGTGGTCCCAACTTTGGCCACATATCAAAATCAAACAACGTATTAAAGTTTCAGCTGTGCAATTGGAAAAATTATTCGTAAATTCAAACAAAACTGGGTCGGTGACAGATGTGAAAATACGATTGCGTGCTCGTTTACGCCGTCCAGCTGAAAACATTGTTGTAGTGCAGGAGAATGTGGCCGAAATCCAGACACCTCTATTCGTCATCACGTTTCTAATTGCACTCTCGATTAGACGATTATGTTGACCAAAAATATCGCGAAGTGCGCGAAATGCATTTCTATTTGAACGTCCATTTTCGTAATAGGTTTCGATAACTTAACACGTTGTTTGATTGTTAATCTTTCCATGGTTGAAATTGCCAAAGACTGAAGTTGTTAAATTTGAAGGAAAAAGAAAAAAAAATAATTAGACGCTTAAACTTCACATTGAAAATCGGTCCAAGTTACTGGAACACCCAAGAATGTTTCATTAAGATGGATCAAAGTCAGCAGTAAATAAATCAATGTTATTGGTGAAAATTTTATTTATTTCTCTATTGGATTATGTTATATAACTCATGGCAATTATGTGTGAAAAATGTCCGTAAAATCTGAAAGAAAAAGAAAAAAATATCATGAGACGCTTAAACTTAATTCACATTTAAAATCGGTCCAATTTATCAGAACAGCCTTTATATCCAATTCTTGACAATAATCTTTCTCATTTCATTATTTAAGATGTTTAAATCAAGCATGTATATAAATGTAAATATCTGGATATTGTTCTCGTGTCACCCTTTATCTACCCTGCATATGCACTTAATCTACATTTAATTCCTCCTCTTACGTTCATACAACAAATTCATTTAGTAATTCTGTATCCTGGGTGACTTTTTGGGCTTTGTGTTGGGTGAACAGTTGCTAAAAAAATGCACACAACAACCTCTTAATCCCAAAGACTATTGTTATATGAATAATCTGTTTTAAAAGATTAAAGATCTTGAGTAATAACACTGAAGAAAAGGAATAAATCTCTGTGATTAATTCGTTTTTTTTATCGACCCTTTTTCAAGTTATTTAAAGCTAGATAATGTTTTTAGATTGTAAGAATTTTTTAGATAATTGTTTAAGTGATACAGGTCTTACTACTTAATCCATAGCCGGGGGAAGGTGGATACATATTTTCCCAATAATATTTGCGCGCAACGGAATATAACGAACACAATGGGAATTGGTTCTCTGATTAACAATTCCGAGATCCTATGCATTACACTACCCGCATATACACACTTAGAGTACCTGGTATTCACAAGCGGTCACCTATCTAGTTGCTTAATGTCGGTGATCGTACAGGAACCGGTTTTTCAACGGAATATGACCATAAGACATAAAGTAATGCCTATTTCTTTTATATTTCTTTCTTTCGACCAGCTTTTCTTTTCCTTTTCTTCTAGTTTTCTTACTTACCCTGTGCCTTTTCTATTTCATACCCTCTTCTTTTCCCAATTCCTTGTATTAATTTTCGCAAGGCGCACTGATGTTGGACTGTTCGGGGGACAGAATTGCCAATCTGCGACACCGTGATCAGTGCCAGTGCGCACTGCCATTCTGATCCGAGACAGAATCGTCGATCCATACGTAAAGTGTGCCTTCATTTATTTCCGAGTTCTTGTATGATCAATTAACTAAACATATTTTTCCAACGTGTCCCCACAAACGGCAGTCTTCCGGTCAACTTGATGGCTATAAAATCCTTGAAATGCTTTCGTCTGCCACCCCAACTAGTGAGTCGGTCATAAAAACTGAGCCCCTGACCACATCTTAACACAAAACGTGTTCATATCGTAATCAGGTAAATGGCTCTGCGACAAATAAACATGTGAGTAAATCCCGAAGGAATAGTAAGAATAATGGTAAGGATATAAAACTCAAATAAAGGCAGACCTCATATGAATTCACTGAGAAGGTCTGCTACTAGAAAAGTTCTTTCATTCTATGGTTCTCGACATTGTTCCACGTCAGAATCTATCTTACACATTTATAAGTTTACCATTCCTCCATGCATTGGATATTACTGTCACATCTAGCTTGGTTCTTATGCTATGTATTTAGAGATTCTTGATAAAAATCCAAAGAAGAATCTGCAATGTTATCGGTCCTGACATTGTATCTCGACTTCACTTACATTCTCACAGTCGGAACGCAGCTTCACTGTGTTTTTCTATATTGTCATGGCAAGTGTTTTGATGAGCTTTCCTCTTTGCTACCTTGACTTCATGACTTTAAGCGTTCTACTAGATTGGCAGCTAGGTCTCACTATTTTAGTGTTGAATTTGCTAAATGTGACCGTAAGTTCTATGTGAACAGTTTCTTCACAATCACCTCTTTCTTTTTGAAATCTCTTCCAGTTTCTAGCATTCGTGTCAACTACGATCTTCAGAAGTTTAAATGCTAAGTCAATCGTCATCTTCCGCCTCCTTAAAACCAGTCCTTTCATTGTCTTTTCTCCTCAGTAAAGTTTTCCCAGTTTTCCTTCACTCTCAGTGTCCAATTACGTCTTATTGGCTTTATCGCCTTGCTTGGAGTGAAATAATTTAAAGAAAAACACTTTCGTTAGTTCGGCTATTTTAATCACTGTGTATGGTTTTCTTTGGACTAATTTTGTTTTCCACGTGGTTTCGACCGTATATCCAACAGTCTTCCTCAGGGTTTTGTTATCTTCAATTATATTCTCTCAACCAATTTTGAAGATACACACTTCGCTTTCACTATGTGCATCTCTCGTATCCGATTTCTAGATCCTTTTTTTTTTCTATTTTTTCTTCAATTTCCGCGCTGACCACATAATTGTCCGAATCTGTCACATAAATAAATTTAACCGAATCTGTTTGGTTTAATTCAATCCCTTCCAAAGCCTTCTCAACAAGAATCCACAGACCACTTGCTTCACTTTCTTGCCAGATGCTCACTGTGACTGAAGAACTCGTTCCTGATGAACTCATTATTAAATTATTGCCAGGCTTGTGACGTTTTTTATTTATTTATTTATTTTTTTTAAGCATTTCACCCCAAGCAAGGTTGGAAGCCACTAGCACGCAAGGGGTTACGGAGGATTTGGAGCGAGAGCAAAGAGGAGTGATAGAGGAAAGGATGAGGAGAAGGATAGTGGATAGATCAAGGCAACTGGAGATGTCGATTGGCATTACATTTGAACAGTTGGAGATTATAGCTATCAGGGAAACAGAAAAAGGGAATGGAGTTCCACAGGCGAGAGGTGCGCGTTATGATGCTATTGGAGTAGAAGAGACGGCTGCATTTAACAGTCTCAAGAGTGAAAGGGTGAGAGCGGGATGCCAGCCTCGTAGGACGCTTGAATTCATGAAGTCTGGGAACCAACGAAAGCAGCTCATCGTTTATAATTTTGCTGGAATTAACTTTTAAGAATTTCTTTATAAAAAGACGCAAAATCTTAGTCTTAGTTCTAATGCATTTTTAAAACTGCAGCTTTTGTAATGGTTCTGATTTTATCAGAGAAGGAAGACTGTATAGCTCCAGTTTACGAAAGGGAGAATTGTTATGCAAATTGGTATTTGAAATAACTTTGCACCTATACCATATCTAATAATCGGGAATACACACTCACTGTAGCAACTAAACTCCGATTTATATATTGTTAGTACAGAATATGAAATATTTCAACAGCAAAATGAAATAAATAATTCTATCACCCAGTACTTGGCCAAATTAACTGTTGAGGAGAAAGATTTGCTGAGAGGTGCTTCTGGAAGTTAAAAAAATATGTGGCTAGAGCTATTATTCGGTGCCATAAGAGAGATTCCTTTTCATCAAGGAATTGCAGATCACTTGCTTCACTGCTTGCCGAATGCTCACTGAAAATGAAAAATCAGCGACTGTTTAAATCGTTATTAACTCATTGCCAAGTTTGTGATGTTTCAAATGATGTTGCGGTAATCAAAATTGAGAGTTTCTTTTTAAAGGTTTACATCAATAACTTAGTTTTAGGTCTAATATGTGTTTGAAATAGTGGCTTTTGTGAGGTTCTGTTTCTCTTTTTTTATCAGAGAAGGAAGATTGTACTGCGTCAGTTTTCTAAGTGGGGGGAACTTGTTTTGAAAATTGATATTTGAAATCTTGGCTGTAAGCAAAGCCATAGAAATTCTAACAGTCGGAAATACACACTCAGTGTAGCCAGTAAAAACTAACATATATTGTTAGTACAGAATCCACAACAGGATTAAAATCAATGCGTCGAAACTTTTTCCAAACTAATCTCGCGCCCTGTATAAAAATACATTTTTATAGTAAAATTACCAGCAATACATATTTATATAAAAAATAGCAACAATACCTACTTTTATAAATACTAACAGTGCATTTTATAGCAAAATTGTCTGTAGTTGAAGGCATAGAATTGCATTCAAAATATCTGTAGTTGAAGCCATAAATCTTTGTTCAAACTATTTAGATTTTGGCATTAGATAACCCATACAGGTGATATGCCGCTAAACAAAATCAAATAACAAATATGAAAGAACACTTTCATGACATTAATCCATATAATATTCTCAAATATCTTAAATAAAACTGTATCCCAGAATGTAACAAAACTACAACATAAAAGAAACACATTACCGCCTCTAGTAATTGTGTCCACATAAGGATGTATATATAAAAAAGCTGAGTATCATCTACCATGTATTCAAATCTGAAAGCAGAATAACACATATTGCATTTTTATTACTTCGAAGCTCTCAAGACTAATTGGCCAGATATATATATATATATATATATCTTGAAAAGTTTTTACTACATCTTCACGCAACAGAAGGTTCAAAAGTAACTCAAGGTAGAGGGCTAATAGGAGAATTTCTTTGGTATCAAAGAAAAGAGTACTGAGCTGTTACGTGACATCTGTCCTTCTTTACGGCAGCGAATGTTGGACGATTTCCTCAAGCATGAAGAAGAGACTCGAAACGGCGGAGATGTGTTTCTACAGAAGGATGCTAATGATATCATAGACCGAGCATGTTAGTAACAATGAGGTTTTACAGAGTTTGCAAACAAGGAGGAAGCTTATACTTAATATCAGGAAAGGGCAGCTGAAGTTTCTGGGACACATAATGAGGAAGGAGGGCCTGGAGAATCGGATACTCACGGGTCGAATAGAGGGAAAGAGAGACAAGGGAAAACAATGCATGACATACCTGGCGGACTTTAAGCAAGTTGATGACAGAACGTAGTCTGGGAGAGAAAGCAGAGGGAAGGAACTTGTTGAGAGCTGCAAGGGATGGAAGGAGGTGGAGAGCCATGATCGCCTACGTCCTGAAAGGACATGCCATATAAAAAGAAAGATCTATGATTGAGTAAGTGGTGGGTAAGTGCTTATTATGGCGAAACGTACGATAGTTAACGATCGATGGTAGATTCACAATGTAGTTTTCAGGGAAGAATCATTTAACAGTAATTCCTTTTCATTTGTCGAAATCTCATCAGACTTCTTGCTTTCCTCTCAGTTGTGACCTTCAGGAATTTAAAAGCAACGTCAATCGTCGTCACCTGTCTTTTTGAATCCCTTTTTTTTTTATTCTTCTCTCTCCTCAATAACGTTTTCTCGGTTTCTTTCACTCTCACTTGCGTCTGAGTAGATTTATCGCCTTGCATGGGTGAGATGTTTCAAAAAAACATCTTTCTCTTGTTGTTTTCTTTGAAAGCATATTGCTTGTACGACCAGTATATGGCTGAATCAAAGTGAAATAAGAGGAAGAGAGAAATATAAAAGAAACGTTTTCAAACCCACTCGCTCCCCTGAATCTGCTCTTTGATTTTTTTTTGTCCGTTAGAAAAGAGATCATTGTAATCAATTCATCTGATATAAGAAAATAATGAGGAGAGTTTGGTGGGTCCAGGTTGTTTGGCAAAGCGAGTTGGAAGGGAATGTTTGTATAAAGAAAGAAATCGAGCTAGAGAGGAAGTAGCAGAACATTGTCCATAGCCACAGTTAAACCCACCGGACACCGACCCGTCCATCTACCCACACTGCATCGCGATACATTAAAACTAGTGAGTGCAAGAAGGGCTTATCAACGATTATTTTTATATAAGACAACAACAATAATAATATAATTATATAAGATTATATTTATATTAAAATTATTATTTTATTACATATTTATATAATTTGGATATATTATATATATAAATACAATAATTTTGAAATATACAATAATATAAAACAATTAAATAATATAATATATAATTATTATATTTTATTAGTATTATAATGAATATATATATATATATATATATATACACACATATATATATATATATATATATATATATATATATATATATATATATATATATATATATATATATATATATATATATATATATATATATATATATATATAAGACACATATATATATATATAAGACATCATTGGGATCAATTCGTTAGATCTAAGAAAATAATGGGCGAGTTTGTTGGGCCCAAATTGTTTGGCAAAGCGAGTTGGAAGGGAATGTTTGCATTAAGATTCAAGAGAGAAAAAGGAGTGAGAGAGGATGTAGCAGAAGGTGGTAGAACATCATCCATAGCCACAGATAAACCCACCAAACACCAACCCGTCCATCTATCCATTCACCCACACTGCATCATGATTCATTAAAACTAATGAGTGTAAGTAAGGGTTAGCAACGATTATTTTTATATAAGACAATAATAACAATATAAGATTATAATTATACAAGGTGTTTCAAAAAATTTGATATCCTTTGAGATGTAAATATCACAGAAAATACATGATTAAGGCAAATGAAATTAAAAAGTATTAATGTTGAAGATCATAAGATTTATTCTTCCAAATCTGAATGAGAAATTCAAAAGCATGTGGATTATGTGAACGATTTCACAAATGTGAATTTTGTGGTCGTCCGGATCCTTTTGCTCTGCACAGACAGCCTTCCTCTTTGAACTTTTTATGCCATCTCCAAATCTGCATTCCTGTTGGTGACTTTCTAGAGAACTCTCTCATAAATGCACGCTGCACAGTCTTGTTTGACTGTGTTCTAGCAAACTCCAACACACAAAACGCCTTTTCTCTTCTAGTAAATAGCAGTTTTATACCTGTAAAGAAAAAGATTAAAGAACATAAAAATACAAATAAGAAAAACACAAAAACATAAAGACATAAAAACATAAAACAAACATTAAACATAAAGATGCTATTAAAATTTGAAATCATTTGAAGGAGATCTAACAACGTTATTAGATTGCGAAATGATATCAAATTTTTGAAACAGCATGTATTATTATTATTATTATTATATTACATATTTATATAATTTGATATTATATATATATATATATATATATATATATATATATATATATATATATATATATATATATAATACAATAATATAGAAATATACAATAATATAATTCAATTAAGTAATATTATATAATTATTATATTTTATCATTATCATAATTATATAATTATATAAGATTATAATTATATATATATATATATATATATGTGTATTATAAAAGATTTCTATATAAGACATCATTGTGATCATCAGATCTTAGAAAATAATGGGATGAGTTTGGTGGGTCCAGGTTGTTTGGCAAAGCCTATTGGAAGGGAATATTTCTATTAAGATTCAAGAGAGAAAAAGGAGTGAGAGAGTAAGTAGCAGAAGGTGGTAGGAGAACATTGTCCATAGCCAGAGTTAAACCCACCGGACACCAACACATCCATCTGTCTATACACCCAGACTGCATCGCGATTCATTAAAACTAGTGAGTGTAAGTAGGGGTTAACGATGTTTTTTATCAGGATGTTCGAACGATCGATGCATTTACATACCAAGAAATTAATTATTGAAACAAATGAATCGTTTGGGCTATGCAAATGGCAGCTGATTTTTTTTTCTCTCTCCATAACTTTCCAGGGACCATCTGCTGAATTTTGATGCCCCCAAAACTCACGGCTGTGATATGTCGAGGGTGATAGCCATAAGAGAAACCTGACGATAAGGATAACTTAGTAAGAAAAAAAAGAACCATACAATACTGAGACATGGCACATACTTTGATCATATTGAGGGCAGATACGCTCAAAATGTGGGACTTGTACAACGATGTGATATTTTTCGGAAGTATCGTGGGTTGAGGGGATTTCGTGTAGGATTTTACTGTCTCGAAAGTTTCTAATCAAAAAAAAAGAAAAAAAAGAGTCACAAAAGAAAGTGGAACATTCTCTGTTTCCGAGGTTTTTGCTTTCTCTGTTTTCATTTGTAATCCGACCATTAATTGTGTTGCTGCTAGGTTATTTACTTTCGCCAGTACCCACCGCCTCCATTC
This sequence comes from Acanthosepion pharaonis, assembly GCA_903632075.3. Lineage (NCBI taxonomy): Eukaryota > Metazoa > Mollusca > Cephalopoda > Sepiida > Sepiidae > Acanthosepion > Acanthosepion pharaonis. The sequence goes on along the minus strand of CAHIKZ030000309.1, from coordinate 497,367 downwards.
AAAACTTTTCTTCTGGGTATCTTTCTTCTTTTTTTTTAGATTAAGTGTGGCACATTTTCTTATCCACTTCCTCCTACTCTTATTTTGCCTAAATTAAACCACATTCTTTTATGTATTTTTCCCCGTTTTGTCTTGAATATGTTTCTTTCTTCATTTCTCCACAGACAATTTTAATTCTTTGACTTTCTTTCTACTCATTTTTTTTTTTTCATTTTCGCCTCTGTCCTTCCATATATTATTCTTCATCGCCTCTCGATTTCTGGCTCTCCTTCTTCGCCGCTTCTATCTTTCCTTTCTTTTCTCTTCTTCAACTCTATTTCCTTCTGTTTTCTCCTTTTTTTTGTCTCTGTATCTATGATTTTTCTCCTCTCCTTTCACTTTTATCTTCTTTGTCTCATTCTTTGTGTTCATCATTTTTAAGCTTCCCTTTTTTGTTTTATTTCCTCTCTCTTTTTTTCTTTCCGTTCTGTTTTATTTCCTCTCTCTTTTTTTCTTTCCATTCTTTTCTTACCTCTCCTTCTGTTCTGTTCTCTTCTTCTCGCTCTTTCCGTTCTCTTCTCCTATCTATTTCCGTTCTCTTCCGCTCTCTCTTTCCGTTCTTTTCTCCTCTCTCTTTCCTTTCTTTCTCACCTCTCCATTCTCTTTCAGTTCTTTTCACACCTCTTCTTTCTCTTTCCGTTATTTTCTCCTCCATCTTTCCACTCTCTTTTTCTCTTTTTCCGTTATTTTCTCTTCTCTCTTGCTGTTGTTTTCTCCTCTCTCTTTCCATTTTTCTCACCTCTCCTTTCTCTTACCATTCTTTTCTCCTCTCTCTCTTACGGTTCTTTTCTCCTCTCTCTCTTACGGTTCTTTTCTCCTCTCTCTTTCCGTTCTTTTTCTTCTCTCTCTTGCCTTTTTTTCTCACTTCCCTCTTCTCTTTCCATTCTTTTCTCACCTCTCTTTTTCTCTTTCCGTATTTTTCTTCTCTCTTTTTCCATGCTTTCTACCCCCTCTTTCCGTTCTCTTCCTTTCTCTCTTTCCGTTCTTTTCTCCTCTCTTTTTCCGTTTTTTCCTCTCTCTCTTAACCCATTTTTCTCTTTTTTTCTTTTTGTATTTTCTCCTGGCTTTCTGTTCTTTTCTCTTCTTCGTCTTCTCCTCCTCTTTCTTCTCGTTCTTTTCTCTTCTTCGTCTTCTGCTCCTCGTTCTTTTCTCTTCTCCGTCTTCTCCTCCTCTTTCTTCTCGTTCTTTTCTCTTCTTCGTCTTCTCCTCCTCGTTCTTTTCTCTTCTCCGTCTTCTCCTCCTCTTTTCTTCTTTCTTTTCTCTTCGTTTCTCCTCCTCGTTCTTTTTCTTCTCCGTCTTCTCCTCCCTCTTTCGTTCTTTTCTTTCTCCGTCTTCCTCCTCGTTCTTTTTCTCTTCCTTCTCCTTTTTCCCTTTTTTTCCCCCTTTTTTTCTTTCTGTATTTTTCCCTCTTCTCTTTCCGTTTTTTTTCTACTCGGTTATCCTTTTACTTTTTCATTTTTGCTATCTTATTTCTTTCTTTCTTTCTTTTTTTTTTCACTTTTCTATTTTCTCTCTTCTTCCTTTTCTCTTATCCCGTCACTCTTTCATTTCTTTTCCCTTCACCCTCTCTCTTTCCGTTCTTTTCCACACCCCCTCTTTCCGTTCTCTCCACCCGTTATTTTCTCTGCTCTCCTCTCTTTTTATGCTCTCCTTCTCTTCTTTCACTTTCACGTTATTTCATCTGTGCCTGTGTCTCTCTATCTTTCTCACCATATTTTTTTACGATTTTTCATTTTCTTCGCCTCTCTCTTTTTCTTCTCCACCCTATTCCTTTCTTTCCTTCTTTCGCCATTATCACTGATAAGAACGATAGTGCTCATCATATCTGTGGGCCTAATTACGTTAATAATATTTCTGCTTGCCGTCGTTCCTCCAACACTGAAATATTTTTCTCTTACGATGACTAACAATGACGATTATGTCCTTTAGCATTTGATACAGAATTTAACAGTGAAAACAATCGCGCAATCGTTCGTTATTTCCTTTCAAGCTGTTTGTCTGTGATATGCTCACGAAGGTCATTAGGTATCAGTGTAATAGTATCTCATGCTTCTTTGAGAAATGGTACGTTTTCTCGTCTGTTAGTTCCGTATTCATAGAATGTTATGATCTCGATAGCAGATACTTCAGTGAATTTTTCAAACGGACGTTAGTTTTATTGAATATTTATACAAATAACCAACCATTTAAAATAGCAACGAGTTTTTTTTGTTGTTTTTTTATTATTATTATTATTAAATGATACGGAATTTTTATACGCGTGACAGAGCATAAAAAAAACAATCGTGAAAACGGCTCGTAATAATCAAGCCAACAATAAATAGCTGGACGCTGAGGAACGCAATAAGGAGAGAAAAGAAATCAAAGAAACAGACGATTTGGTCACGTGATATTTTTTTCATTAGAAGGGACGCAATTTCAAATCTTCTCAAAAAAAAAATTCTATTCACGCTAAAGAATATAAAAAATGGATCAGTCAATCCGTAGCCTGACAAAGAGATCTTATCTGAAATGTACACATTACAGCGTTCATCAGGTGTATCCTATGATCGATATACACCTGATAAGGGACGGAGAGTAAAACGGTCGAAATGTTGGGATAACAACAATAAAGTTGAAGAAAATAGACCGTATGAATAAAGATTTGGCTGCAAAATATTTCTGTTTGAAAGTTATAAGTTTATTGATTGATTGATTCATTCATTTATTTTTTTACGGTTTATCAACCATTTGCAGATTATTTAAAGCCCAATAATATTTTTAGATTGTATGTATTTATTTTTGATAATAAGGGCTTATTAATTAATTCATAGTTAGCGGTTAATTAGTCTTGTGAAAGTGGGGAGAAGAGGTGAATACATTCCATTCCCAAGGATATTTGCGCGTAAGTGAATATAACAAACCCAACAGGAATTGGAACTCGGTTCTCTGATTAACAATTCCGTGTAGTTATCCATTACGCTACCCGCACATCCAAGCTTACTGACCTATCTATATGCTGACCAGGGTCGACGTTGCTTGACTTCGGTGATTGGGTAAGAACCGGTGTTTCAAATCTATATGGGATTTTTTTTTCTTTTTTTTATGCCAAGAGATTGTAGGTTAGAGAAAAGTTGTGTTATTATCGGGAATAATTCAGTAATATTCATTATATAATAAATATTTAAAATCAGTACTGACTCTGTGTCTGTCTCGACAGTGATAAGGCTTATCAAATATACATAAACAGGTTGATATCGAATGTTTTTCAAAAATAAAACCTTATTAAATTGGTATTATTGTCTGAAATTGGCTTAATATGGCATACGAAATATTTATTCGAATTTCTTTTTAGATAGGGCATTTTAAGCATTATTATTATTATTGTTATTAGCAGCAGCAGCTGCACGTGACCGAGTGGTTAGAACGTTCTTTTTTTTTGTTTTCCTGCCATAAAACCCGACTTCTCACTATGGTCAAGAATGTGACTTTCTGTCCTCTGTTAAAACACTTTCAAGATATTTAAATTATTTCACTTGTTTTTCGTTTCTCCAAGTTTTATTTAGTATTTAGGAGGCACGGTGGACTAATGGATAGCGGATCGGAGTTCGAATTCCAGTTGAATCCATTACATTCACTTACGTGTTAATACCCTTGGGAAAGGTATGAATACTCTTATTCTCCCTCCAGCTATGGTTAAATAGCAGGATAGACCGGGTTCTATAGCCTTGGATGGCAACTGGTCTACCAGTCTACCGCAGGAAGAAATGGCAACCTACTGCAGGAAAAAAAATTGCTAAGAGGCACGCTGGAGTAATGGATAGCGGATTGAGAAATCGGAGATCCGAGTTCGAATTCCAGTTGAATCTATTACATTCAGTTACGTGCTAATACCCTTGGGGAAAGGTATGAATACTCTTCTCCCTCCAACTATGGCTAGATAGCAGGACAGACCAGTTTCTATAGCGTTGGATGTCAACCTACTGCTGGAAAAAAATCCGCCTCGTCAGTCATGTATCGAAAGATAGATGATCGCCTAAGCGTATATCACGCATGGCACACAACCGTCTGATTTAGTATTTTGTGCTCTTTTTGCATGCATTCCGCCTTCTCCTTTCTTCTGGTTTTCCTTATATTTGCTTTTTATTATTGTTTCGCACAAGCTGCCCAGTGAGTACACAGCGCGAATCAGAAATATATATGAGGCCCTCAATGTGAGTTGTTTTGCTCCAAGAAAAGCCTGGCCGAACAGACCAGCTGCTTTATTCGATAGGCTACTTGTGACATGTGGCTGGGCAATCACCCAAATCAAGACCGACCACAGTCGGGATAAGACATCCATTGTGAACTCCACGATGCTTTCATAAGCTTCCTTTAGTAGATACTTTCCAAGGGCTGCATATAGCTTTTTTTTAAATTCAGAGTTGTCCTCCCCTGATACTGCTTGCCAACCAAGAGCCTATTCTGTTCTATTTAACCCATAACTAGTGAATGTAAAGAAATTAGATGGAATTGGATATCGGCTTATCAGTTTCTTATTTCGAGCCAGTAACCATTACATCACCTGCATATTAGCCATTTTGTATTTCGCAAATCAAATCTAACCTTAAATACATCATCCCGCTGGAAAACCTCCTCAGACTTAGCTTTATTTATGGCATTTGACTATACGGCGAGAAGCCCCAACATTTTGTTAAAGACAGCGTTGGGTTGGAAATAAATTCATTTGAAATATGAACGGATTGAAATAACGCTTGTTGCCTTTCAGACTAAATTTTTATTATTCCAAATATTTTAGGCGAGTATTTTAATCATTTTCTGTTTGTTTTTATTGCTGTAATCTAAGCCAGATTATTTTGTTTCACATAAAAATTAATCTCAAAGGACTCTTTATATGAGATATGCCATCACGAGATTCCGTAGTATGGGATGCGAATTCAAGTCGAATAAAGTTGCAGAAGTGTGGTAATTACGAAGGTCAGTTGAAAAGCTCATAAGCTGACCAAGTCTCATGGAATTGTAACTAAATGAAGTTTATTTTTCAATATAGTCACCCTTGCGGTTCACACACTTCTTCTACTCGTCCTGGGTATGACGATAAACTACATCTAGCAGCAAGGCCTCTAATCGGGAGACTGGAAGTTTTCAGGATCGTGGAACCACCTCTTAATTGCTGTTGTTTCCAGGTCCACCCTGAATCGGAGTGATAGTACCTGTTAAGGAAAGTCCCAGCTATGGGCAAATAGTGAATCCCAAAACAAAAATCAACAGTACATTTTATAGTAAAATTACTAGCAATAAATTTTTATAGCAAAACGACAATCAATACAACTGTTGTAACTAAGGGAAGGTTACTGAATAGAATATTCACACAAAGGTTGGCAAAGAACGATTATACTTAGAACAAGAACAACACGTATAAGATTCGCTAGCGGCGTGGAGAAGTAGTCAACTGTTAGAAGTGAGTCGACTGAATTTCACAATGAATCTGCAACCGCCCCACGCAGTCAGTTGTGACACAAAGCCGAATTGAACGTGGGGTAACCAGCACAGCTGGAGATGAATCTCCACCTGCAGACTGACATAGAGTATTTACTACTGTATTTATGTGAATGGGGACATATCCATTATCGTCCGCAGGTATGCTACATAAACAACGCTAAAAATTATAACAATCCAATTTTGTAATGAAATTACCATCAATAAATATTTTTCTTAAATTAGCAACAATGCATTTTTAATTGCCAAGAATACATTTTATCATCTACAAACTGTATATCTAAAACAACACGTTTTAAAAGTATTAAATTATGCACATAACATCTGTAGTTGAAGGCATAAAATTGCGTACAAAATATGATTTCAACATTAAATAAATCCTAGGTATTGATATGCCGCATAACAAAATCAACCATCTTTCAAAGAAGATTTTATTTAGGGTGATCTGATTCAAAGAAATGTGTCCTCCTAGTAGAATTAACGGTTCCATTGGGAGGAGAACAGAGAGGAGGCGCACAAGCGAAAGAAAAACCGCTACGAACCGCTGCGATCCGACTGCATGGAAAAATGGTGGCTATGTCATGTGCTAACTATTGTCTTGGATTCTATGGACGGTCAATCGTTTCTTTTCTTTTGAAGGAGGGTGTCACTAGCTGGAGCCTGAAGCGTGCTTCTCATTGTCTCCAGACCACAGCTCAACAGGCATCGAGTTGAATGTGGTCAAGATCCCAAATATAAATATTTTAATTAAAACCATACTCGCAACACAATGCTACATACGACTTGAAATGCATCTGTTTACCTTCCATTCTACGCCGTTGATAACGGCCGCTACGAGCGCGTTGTGTAATGGATAACAATCAAAAGCAAACGCTTCTAACACAACATTGGAAATCTGAATTGCAGTTGCAAAAGAATCGCAAAAGGTTGACACGTCTACAAAAAAAAACAATACACTGTGCCACTCGTTACTACGAAAAACCAGAAATATAACATACACTTCCGTAACAACAAAGTTTGCAAAAGCGTCTGGTGGCGCCAGGTGTGGCAGTACCGCCTTAGCCACCGAAACTATGTTGCCTTCCCTGGTTGACGGCTGACGAGGGCAGGGTATCCTACGTGCTTTCACACGTTGTATGTAGAAAAAATAGAAAAATATTAAAATTTCTGCATGAAATAATCCATTGGGTTGGTATACAGTAAAACAAAGCCCTTCAAAATCTTCTTCCTTATTTGCGTTGCTGTACCTGGATCCTATTGGTGAATGGTCAAAAGAATCAACAGCAAATATGGCGTCATCAACACTGCGATACTGGTTGCCAGCTAAATTTTTTTTTCCTATTGGGGAACAGATGATAGTCAGATGTAATCAAATCAGGAGAAATATGGAGGACGAAACCAAGGCCTAATGTTCTGGAGCATTGTCTTGAAGAAACAAGCGTATTTTCGTCAGTTTTCCTGGGCCTTTGATCTTTATAGCCTTTCGTAAGTTAGCATATTGCTGGTGTAGCCCTTTTGTAGATAGCCAATAAACATAATGCCTTTTATATCTCAGAAACTGAAGACATCACCTTCCCTGCAGATGAAACAACCTTAGCGCTTTTTGGAGCTAGTGAGGAGGGATGATTCTCTTTCTCTCTGGCTCAAAGGGATGAACCGGAAACTCATACTGACTTAGGAAACGTTTATGAAAAGGAACTTGATCTGTCTCAAACAATGTCAGATTTTGCCGAGTTGTGATCAGACGGGTGAGCTTTTGATCAAGTCTCAGAAGACGTGGTACGCACCGAGCAGAAACCTTTGTCAAACCAAGTTATTTCTCAACTTTCTCACGGGATATGCTAATAGCACTGACTCTTTGAGTTATAGTCAAACGTCTGTCATCCATTACCATGTGGCGAACACGATCAGTGCTTTTCTCGGTGGCGAGAGTTGCAGGTGTCCAAACTTTGGGTCATCTTCAAGGCCCTCCGTTCTCATCTTAAATTCAACTGCACACTTCTCCACTATTTGAAACAGCTAGGACGCTATCCCCTAATGTATCAACATTATCAGCATAGATGTCCTTGGGGATTAAACCCTTTTTCTGCAGCTACATGATGTCACGGTGTCAAATTTTGTCCATTTTCAAGTCGCTACAAATTACTTTCAAAGTTTTCTTCAATCTAATGTTAGTCTACATGAAAAACAAACAATACAGTTATCACTGAGTTGAAATTAATACATGAGAGATTTCACTGCTCTAGCATCATTCCTTCATAGCTTTTCAACCCACCTTCGTAGGCAAAACAAGGACATTTATATTTATAATCAGAAAGAGCTGAAATTTCTGGGACCTAATAAGGAAGAGAGGCTTGGAGAATATAACACACACGGAACATATTAACAGCAAGAGGAGTAAAGGGAGACAACGAGTATACGATATAACGACTTTTATGAATGGTAGATCGCAGACTAGAAGAGATATGAAGGGGACAAACGAAAAACTGAAATGGACAGGAAGTTGGGGAGAGCCATAAACGTCTTGAAGGGATACGATAAATAAAAGAAGACTAAATCTTTAGTCAGGTAGTTCGCGACATTTAGAATTTATAATCAGAATTAGAATTAGAAGATGGCTTCCAAAAAGTAAGTAAAGTAATTTCATTAGAATCAAAGAAAAGTGTGCTGAATTGGTATGTAATATCAGTTCACTTATATAGTAGTGAACACTGAACAATCTCCTAACAGTTGAAGTGGAGACTTGAGACAATAGATACGTGGTTCTACGTAAATATACTGATAATACTATGGACGGAGCGCGTCAGTAACGAAGAAGTCTCAAGGAAAATGAAAAAAATAAGGATGCTTAAACTCAGAATTAAAAAGAGACAGCTGACATTTCTTGAACACAAATTGAGGGGAAAGATTACTATTTCCAACACAAATGTCTTTGGTTCCAACAACCTTGACCTTTGCAGGTGTGACTCGCCACATCAAGTACACGAGGATGTATCATCCTTATTCCCTTCGTATGCCATTACTAAAAAGTAAATTCTTCCCAAGAATTGCTGCCTCGTGGAACAAACTTCCGGCAGGATGTTTTCCCGATCATTACAATCTTGATATCTTTATGTCTATTTTTAACTTATCTTTATGTCTATTTTTAACTTATCGTTCTCACATAACTCATGAACTTCACTTCTTGCTTTTTCTTACACTCACACAACACAACATAGTAACCATCTACCTTGAAGAGCTATTGGGCCTTGTATTCGGCGAATATTTGTATAAAAAGAATTTGATGCTGATAGGACATAAAAAGATGCAAAAGTGAACAGCAGTGGACCACTTATTTGACCAGATTGTTTGAATGGGGGGTAAAAAAGAAACTTTACTAAGAGTTACAAAGGATAGGAAGTTGTGGAGTATCATGGTCTCTCACGTTCTGAAGAGATACGGCTTATAGACGAATAATTAGGATGTAAACCGCAGCTTTTATAGCTAATCTGCAAAATGCTTTTGAAGCTATTTGCATCAGTGGATCACTCAGTGGGAATCAAGCTCCCTATGCTCACCTAATGAAGTTGTAACATGCCTGAATTTGAGTTCGTGGTGGGGGTTGATGGAAACCCAAACAGGGTGGCCAACTTCGACAACCATATTGATGATCTTTGTCAAGTATTGCGGCGCAGTTGACATCATCTGAATGTATTCGCAGGATCGGCCAGACCTTGTTCCACTCCAGCTGGGTGCTATTGTCAAAAAGGGTGGGGTTGAGCAAGTAATAAAAAGACACAGCCATGAAATCTCTTTCAGCCGCGTTGCGATTTTGTTGGACGATTTCCATGACAAAGACCTCAATTTGATTACAGAAAGTTGCGGCGAGTGATCGGTAAAGTATTCATCGCGGGCGGCAGGACCGGGACAGGACGCTGGAGATAGACAAGGCCCACAGAAATAAATTTATTGAAAGAATGTCATAGATAAAGAGGATCGGCTTTATGAGCAAAGCAATAAAACATTATGGAATAGTGAATAAAGTTTGGCTGAAGAGGTACAAAAAAAAACGGGCAGAAAGTAACACAGAACAGAGGGAAAGAGAGAAAAAATCAAAAGACGAGAGTGGGTAACAGTGTGGGGACAATGGAGGGGAATTGAGTCACCAGAGAAAGAAAATGGTTAGGGTGAGGAAGGAGGTGTTTAAAGGAAGGTGGGCAAGAGGAGAGGAGGGAGAAAATGGAAAGTGTGGATATAAAAAAAAAACGGGATTTAAAAGGTGTGGAAGAAGGACATGGCTGTATCTGAAGAAATAAGAAAAATGAAATATCAGGAAGGGAATAAGTAAAGCAGGAAGTTTGAAAAATAGGT
>CAHIKZ030000309.1:422500-482500 GCA_903632075.3 Acanthosepion pharaonis | reverse complement strand
CATTCGCAAATTTAAAAATAAAACTGAACAAAGAGAAGCACATTGTGGTAGGAGGGGAAAAAAAGAAAAGAAAATAATAATTTGAGAACTTCATAAAGAGGTGAAGATTTCTGGTCATTTTTCGGCACCTACGGTTGATTCGGTGCCAACAGGCCGGACGGATTTTATAGCTTCTGGTGAATATTGTTGCTTTACTTCGTAGAGAGATGTGAGGCTAAGTCTGGCATGTTTTCGCAAACCTTTTCTCCGCAACTTATTCTGTTTATTAGAGACGCTGTTGAATGAGAGGAAGCAGTCAAGCGAAACCAATTCTTGTTCCACAGTTTTGCCTCAAATCATTTGGATTTTTTTTCTTTTCTAAACGATGAAAGACACGGTCAAGATGGCTGGCTGTTCGCTGTCCCAGTAAGAGGCAAAATGTTTTTTTTTTCTCTTTTTATGATATAACAACGATTGCAAACAAAACATTTTCACTCAACCATTTAACTTAATTGTATATGAGTCAACCATCAAGATGCGTCTCCTTGTCCCGAACGAAGAATTAGGATTTTTTTTTTATATTTTGCATGTTTGTTTAAAATCGCTGCTACGCATTAGTGCCTCCGTTTGAAGAGACAGTGTTTTTTGGCTACGTTTTTATTGAATTAACCTTTTATTTAATTTTTTTTTCTGACTTTTCAGAGCTTGAAACTAAAAAGCCAGCATTTTCTGGAGGTATCTAAAAATTGGAGTCCATATTTAAAAAAAAAACTTTTATAATTAATTCTTTTATCGCTTTCTTCAACTTATTTTTTTAATTTTTTCCTCACAACGAATGTCTTGCTACTGTTAAAATCATAAACAAGAAATGGAATAATCCAAGTATTTGTCTTTTAAACAGCAGCTTTAACAGAGCGGTCATGACTCTTCACTACTTCCAGTTACTCTACGTAAGTTTACTACTCTTTAATATTCTTCTTCGTCCCTGTTCTGCTATTCATCAAGTTCGTTAAGCTGTTTCTACTCTCACTTTCAGTATGTCATGTGAGTGTTAAATTCTCCGTGCCCTCTTTCCTCATTCTCTGTCCCGGAAATATCAGTTCTCTTTTCTGATTATAAAAATGACTTTACTTATATTTCCGGTTTTCCTTAAAACTTTCTTAAACGGGCTGTCAATGATATTTTCTCCGCATTAGACGACAACTATAATTATACTATTTACATTATTCAGACTATTGTCCTCATCTTTGTCGCCATATTTATTACAACGTTTCGGCCGTTGTAATCTCCGGCCTTCTTTAGGTGGTTGGAATGTCGAATTGAACCCTTTATTTCGCTCACTGGGGTAGATTGTTCTAGTTCCACGTGCCATGTTTAATGGATGTCAGTTATCAGTTATTTCCTGTCAAGGACACATGGCACATTGGCGTTAGTTAGATCCAGTGACTAAACCCAAAGAATGTGAGTTCAATACTCAGTTAAGGCAGTGGAGAACTTTCAAAGAGGAATTAACAGGAGATAACTGATAACTGACATCCATAACCTCATCTCAGAAATATAGACATAATCTATAAGGATATTACGAAATCCTACAAAGGCGCTTAAGCAATAGCAGGAAACATTAGTGTATACAACAAACAAACGGGCAGGACAGCTGAACATGAAGAAATTAAAATATAATCAACCCCGTACTACTCATTCACTAGTGGCCGTTTTCTATGCGGCTTTAACGTTATGTTTGCTAGAATAGTGTTTTACCATTATTGTTATTTCTTCTTGCTTACGTCTTTTTCTTCTATATTTTCCAGTCGGTTAATTATACGAGTGTGTTGAGACATATATAAGCAAGATGGATCAATTGGTACCGACGAACATCGCCTGTTTCTTGAATACGACAACTAATTTTGAAATACCGGTCGGATAGTATAATGGTTATCGGTATAGAAAATGGAATCGGCGTGCCGAGTTCAAATCTCGTCCTAGAGGCTTGTGTCTTCTTTGTTATTTATGCATTTATCAACGTCATCATTTCATCTTTTCTCACCCAATTTATGGATTAAATAACGGAGTAGACTGTAGTAGAATTCTGAATGCAGAAAGCAACGGGAATCTAGTCCACTGACATCCCCCCACCCAAAAAGTATAACAGTTCACAGATAAATTAAAAAAGGGATGTGTTATATACCAAGATTGCTTGCATCCAGAAGAGACACGTCATTTTTATAATAATTGTGATATAAAAATAAAGTGTTGCTGCTGATATTTGGGTTTGAACATGTATCGCCAGAGAGCAAGCACAGTCGACCTCATCTTGAAATAATTAGATCAAGTGACGGGTAAAGGGAAATATATATATATATATATATATATATATATATATATATATATATATATATATATATATATATATATATATATATATATATATATATATATATATATACATATGAATTAGCGGCGTCTGACCGAGGTTTGTTCGAAGGCGTTTCTATTGTTGTATCTGTGATTTAAAAGTCTCTCCTACAACCGGGCATTAAAAAGATGGCGACGAGTATTCGTTGGACTTACACGAGAAAAAATATATATATATACGTATCCTACATGTCGTAATAGGATATTCAGTAATATATACCTCTTCATCATAGAGACGTCATATTTGCAAGACTTCAGAGAAATAACCAGGCGAAGTTATTCAAAAATTAATCTACAAAATATTCAGAGGAGTAAAGCAAAATGGAAGTACTAAAAGCTATCATGATTCAAATGATGGCGCCACAAAAATTCATTGCTAGGTTAGCTGGTAAGAACATCGGTCTTTATGACGGGCGAGGCAATTTTTCACTCCGGAATCTATCCTACATATATGTAGGTGTCATATAGGAATAAAGTGACGCTGCCGACACTTTGGTTTGAACACGGATCGACAGAGAGCAAGCACAGTCGACCTCATCTTGAAATAACTAGATCAAGCGACGGGTAAAGGAAAAATATATATATATGGAAATTAGCGGCGTTTGGCCGAGGATTGTTTGAAGGCGTTACTATTGTTGTATCTGTGATTTAAAAAATCTCTCGTACAAACGGGCATTACAAAAATAATAAGAAGAAGTGGGGGTAGAAAATGACAGTTAAAAGATATTATGGGATTTCTTAATCCAGACAACTCGAAGCACGAAGATCCGACCTTATTGTTATAGATTAGAAGAATAGCAAGAGTCTTATTATCGGTTTTGTTGTTCCATGTAATACAAGAGGGGACACCAAAGAAACGAAAATGATAAATTTAAGAAAAAAAAATACCAGGATCTGGCAAAGGAGCTGAAGAAGTTACGACTGTTCAAAGAGATCCTATAGTAATTGGTCAGCCTGGAACCCTACCTAGAAAACTAAAAAAAAAAAAAAAACCCAAAAAAACGCTTATGGTGAATTGGAACTGAGACCAATATTGCAGCCCGACCCCCCCCCCACCTTCCGCCAAATTGCAATTCTTTATTCAGCAGGGATTCTCCGAAAAATTCTTGAGGTGAGTGGAGTCTTGTTGAAACCGAACCTCAAAGAAGAGAATTTCCATTGACTATTTCAGTGTCCGACAACAGCATAATAATAATAATAATAATAATAATAATGTAGTTTGAGTACATATTATTATGGAGTCAGGCTAGGTAGAAGAGGCCGTTTGGGGGTAAAATTATAGTCTCTGGTAGCGAGCTTTCGTGATAAAATTAACCTGATAGAGACATAAACGGCGCATAAGGACACATATCTTTTGGGTAGAATTGCGCCTTATAGACCGTCAAGTAAGGCAATTAGCTTTAAACATTTAGGTTGGAACGATACCACAGAGAGAAAGCCGAATGTAATCATATTAAACGATCCCACATTTTACAGTTATACACTGATGTGCCGAAAGTCATAAATTAGCTGGCGGTAAAGACAATGAAAGATGGGGGCCACGTTAGAGTGATGTTAAGTTTCTGTTAAAAAAAAAATGCATCCCTGCCTGTAGAAAATTGCTTTGTTTGCGTTAGGATAGGAAACTAAACAGATATATCTATTTCGAGAGTTATAGAAAAATCTGTTTAAAGGCACTACCCAGCTTTATTTCCCAATTTCACTCTTCGTAGCCGAGAAATCCAAAGCACACCAGATGGAATGAGGGGTTTCCATAATGGAATCCAAGTTCGAATCCTGCCGAAAAGCACATATGCTTCTCCAAAAAAACTTTCTCGAATAAAAGCCAGTAGACAAAAATAAATATACCGTTTAAAGAGTATATTTATTTTCGTCTACCGGCCTACTTAGAGAAATTATATATATATATATAGAGAGAGAGAGAGAGAAATATACATATATATATTTATATAGAGAGAGAGATAAAGAAATATATATAGATACATATATATATTTATATAGAGAGAGAGATAAAGAAATATATATAGAACATATATATATTTATATAGAGAGAGAGATAAAGAAATATATATATAGAGAGAGAGAGAGAATTTAGACACACACACACATATATATATATATATATATATATATATATATATATATATAGTTTTAAGGTGTGCTATATTTATGGGATGAAATGCTCGTTATCAGAGATAGAGCGTATGTAAATATAAAAGTGAAAATTGAAGGCAAAACTCAGAGGCGACAGGCTGTTTCATGCTAGACGCAATCGTCAGTGGCCTGACGATTCTGTTGACTTTCAATATTCACTTATATGTGTGTGTGTGTATTACGACAATAAAATAAGTAATTTATACAAGTTTTGTCCATTGATTCTTAATAGGATCCTTTCACATTTACAGACTTTTTAGTATCCTTATTAAAAGAAGAAAGAAAATTACCATGTTAATATATATCCATTTTATTCCCGTGTATTTTCATCTTCAGAATATTGTTTTTGCTAAGTCAAAAAATCGTGGGTACATCTGAAAATTATTTTTTTACATGTGAACTCAAAATATATATATATATATATATATATATATATATATATATATATATATATATATATATATATATATATAGTCGACTCTCCTGTCGAGTTCGACGTACGAGTGTCAAGCAGATCAGTTCACAGGAAACCGACAGCCCGACAACGGCACATGAGATTTGATTATAGTGGTGAAGGTTTCGTGCAGGACCATCCACACTTTTTGAAGGGCCGAATTCAGAGACCTGGTACACTAAGTGCCACAAGGTCCCCAAACGACCCTCCAATATATATATATATATATATATACAGATAAATAGACAGATACAGTGTGGAAATTGTGATCAATACTGAACGGTGACTGTTTCACGTTTCAAAGCGATCTTCAGTCCATTAAATTGAAGTTTGAAAGTGAATATTAGATTGACTTATGACCCTCATCAATATGGAAGAAAATTCTTGTAGAAACATTGTGATAAGCCGATTTTGCAAGCAGGAATGTAAATCACTATATAATCACCGTTTTAGATTCATTCATAACTTTGATTTGAATATCGACCTCAGTTGACAGTCGTAAAAATATTCTAAGCAGGAATATCTTTTTAAAAAAAAACATTTCTCTAAAGTCTTTTCATCTTGAATGAAACTAAATTTTGTAAATGAATCCAATGTAATTATTTCAATTTTACTTAACGCCGCTCACATCACGAAAACTTCCATCTAAATAGTTTTCATGCACTAAAATGGCGACCTTTAAAATGTAAATTCTTCGTATGGCATTATAAAAATGGAGGAAAATAGAGATAGAAAGGTTGTTTTGCACCAATTTTTTTTAAACAGAAAGATCCTTTCCTGCATGCTTGGAATATCAGCTTTGTAAATGCTGACATTTTACCTGCTTTAAATAAGGACTATTTAACGAAATATATATATAAAAAAAATTCTTTGAAACTTTAATTATTCCACTTCTGAAAACAATTGAAGTAGATATCATGCGCAAAAATGGCGATCAACAAAGATAATTACTTTGTATTCTGTTATAAAAAATAGGGTAAAATGTGGTTTGAAATATTGTGATAAGCTAATCTTTTAAAAAGGGAAAACATGTCTGCTTTGAAAATCGGCATTTTAAATTTAAGCGTTTTACCTGCTCTTGAACGATCAACCTCCGAATCCGATAGAGAAACAAAATATTAAAAATAAAAAAAAATATTTCTAAAATAAAATAAAAAAAATAACACTTCTTCTATGTACCGCGTCTCTTCTGAACATAGGCAATCATGGCTCTCCACAAATCTCTATCTTGTGTAGATCTTAGCAGTTTTCTCCCTTTGCTAAGCATCCCCCCATTCTGCTATAGATTCACACAAGCTTGTCTGTGTGTGACTCGCTGCCTTTTCCTAGCTGCCTTCTCCTCCATATGCCTCGTGAGCGTTAAGTTTTCCAAGCCCTCCTTCCTCTTTATTTGTCTAAGGAATATCAGCTATATTTTCCTGCTTTTGAAGAAAAGTATTTTTTTTTCTTTTTTCTGTGGCCATTTACTTTAAGTCTTTCTAGTTGCCTAATACATTTACTGGAACGTTATTAGATCATGAAATATCCCAGGTTCATGATCTTTGATCGAAACAAATCAGAAAACTCTGTTGATTCTAAAATAATCTACACTGAATTGCCTAATGATTTGAAGAATTTGTCGTGAAAATAATAGCACTCAAAGTAGAAAGTAACTCCTATGAGCCATAAATATTCTTTGACCTTTCGGAATGAGCCGGTTCTTTTCTTCGTCTTCATGAAAGTAAATCTCAATTGGTTAATTTTATTCTTAGCTTCTCCGAATGCATTGTGAGTGTCAGCTGCTTTGTAGAATTTCAATTTGAAATTTCGACATGATGGCGTTTGTGCGTGATGATGAAATAACACACCAGTCGACACGCGAGCAAAGATCTTATATATCAAGAAGTTTGTAGCCTAATAATGAAATAAATCTTTATTTTGCTGAGCAAATATCGATTTGGCAACATAATCATTTTTTTGTCAATGCATTTAATTCAGTGACGAGTAGTAATCATACAGATCGAACGGTATACAGTATAAATTTCAGTTCAAAATTCAGCCACATTGCGAGCTTACGATGATACACACGTGTGTGTGTGTGTGTGTGTGAAGAGAGAGAAAAATAGATTGTGGACTTAGGAATTAATATTGCATGGTGACTATTAGTATCACATTTCCATGTGATCGTCAAACCAGTATATTGAAATTTGAGAATATCGAATTAAAGTGTATAAATGACAGTCAATATGCAGTGTTGATTTCTATGTCTATATAGAGTGTGTTTTTGTTTTCCATATCGACGATGTCTTAAATTTCTCAGAATAAACCTGAGGAGAAGACCAAATGAATAAAATAGACAATCGGAAAATAGTACTTAGTCCTTGCCGACCAGTTTGGTTATTTGACTTTATCAAGGCAAGTGATGTTATACAAAAGCGAAATGTCCAGTTAAATGAAATTCAAATTTTTTTTTTTAAATTGTCGACAACAAAAACACACTCCTAGTCACCTCCACCCCACCACCCAAGAAAAAGTTACTTATACCCCAAAAGAGGCTTACACAGGAACGTCTTTTTTTTTCTTTTTTTTCTTTTTTTTTTGTTTAAATTATAGAATTTCATGGAACTAAACAACATTTCGTTTTTGTTTATCATTACTTGCCTTGATAAAGTCAAATGATGAAACGCGTCGACAAGGACGAAGTACTATTTTCCGATTCGATATTTCATTCAGTTTGTCTTCTTTACAGATTTATTCTGAGAAATTTCACACACACACACACACACACACACACACACACACACATATATATATATATATATATATATATATATATATATATATATATTCAAACTTATATCATATGCATGTTATAACATCACTACAAAAGTTGCAATTTTGTTTCAACACTACTGGTGTCTTATCAAGTAATGGTATTGAATGCAAAATAAAGGGTTTTAAGAGTTCAAAAACGAATCAGACCCCCTCAGTAGGGAAGCATTGTTACGTAACCTATGATGACCAATATTAATACATACATAAAATGTAGATTGAAGTCACACACCCTTGACTTCATTATCCACTTTTATATTTATATACGGTCTATCTCTGATATTGAGCACTTTAATCCGGAAATATGGCATATTATATAACTATATATATATTAATAAATCATTTGTTTATAGCAATTCACAATAACGTGACATTATACCAGAAGTACAATCTTTTAGTTTGTTAAAGTTAAGATTAGATTCAATTATAAATCAATAAAACAAATAAAATTTTAATTTCACATTTCAGTTTAAAATTTCAAATTACAGATGTCAAATTCTAAATTTAACCGAGCATCAAGTCTAATATGATTACAAAATTTTTCGGAAATGAAACGAGGAGAAAAATATATATTTTATTGTTCTTAGCGAAGTGCCAATTTATTGCAATTTTTGTAGTAATGTTGTAACATGCATACGTTATAATTTTGAATAAATATATCCGCGACTCGTATTGACCACTCTTTGAAGAATAGTGCTTTGGTTTATCGGAATTTTATTCCATCAATACTAACACAGTACTCATATATATATATATATATATATATATATATATATATATATATAAACACACACACACACACACACACACATATATATATATATATATATATATATATATATATATATATTTTAAAAGAAGAGAGAAATCTTCAAACGTTTTTGGTTGTAATGAGTATTTTTTAAAATATATTATGCTTTATTTTCTATAATTTTGCTACACGAGTTTCTGGTCACGCGATCTTCATCAGGCAAAGTGTGGATATTTCCACTTATGATTAAAAGGAATTAGTTTTATTTATGTTTTTTTTGTTAAATATTCTCAATATTAGATATTCTCTTTTTGTGCGTGAGCGACGCAATACCCGAATGTAATTAGAACGAAAATAATATACAAATTCTAACGTTCAAAGCATTAATTCAAAAGAAGTCTCAATACCGAGAGTAGGACAATAATTATTTATTATATTTTTTTTTTCATATAGACAAAAACAATTTACTCACTACAAAGATGCAACCTTGTTTCAGTGCATTTGTTGGTTAGCCATTTTGGTTCTCACCAGGCGAGGTGCAACTAAATGCACCGAAACAAAGTGACATCTTTGTAGTGAGTAAATTGTTTTTGTCTATACGAAATATTATAATATATATATATATATATATATATATATATATATATATATATGACAATGTATATATTTTCTTAAAATCTGTCAATGATTTTGTTTCTGAAAGATTCTTATTTTAAGGTGTCTTTGTAGTTATAGTGACCAGTATCGATAGATGCAGCAATAATAATAATAATAATGATTTTTCTGATGCTACACCAGACATGTCTCTCATGGCACATGATCTTAATTGAATGGAGATGTTACCATGTGCCATTTTCTGTTGGTGTATTAAGACTGGCTACAGTAAATATCCCGTTCATTACGACAAATTTACTTGCCATTTCACAAGAGTCTGATTTATTGTACATCTCTTTTCCAGAGCGGAAGTATTAGAAGTGCATTATTGATAGATGTTGCCCTTTTTTAGTATAACGCAGTCAAGGCGACTTGGTAGTTAGATCTCCCTGTTTGTGAATTGGGTAATACCACCTAAAAGTATTTCTAACTGGACCCCTCTACAAGATCATCCACTGCTATTTTCAAACCCTTTCAGTATATCGCTCATACCTGCCTGTGATGCATATAATTGCTATACATGCATGATGCGCTTATTGGGACTCGTATATTTGTACCTTAATTTCATTTTTATGCTATGCTAAATATTTCAACGTTAAACTTATATATAAACAAATTTTATTTTTAAAACATTCGACAATGTGAGTGTTTTGAATTTTTTTTATTATATTCTTCCAATTTTGGATTAAGGTGTTGAGTACTGTGGTCGAAGTTGTATATAAACGGCCCAAAGTTAGTATTTTCTTTTTTTGTTCAAGTTCTTTCGACTATAGCAGTCATTATCAATAACCGATGTGTTCTATATGTGGTAGTCAGAATTCTTTTGTTTACATCATGTCATTCTTTGGGAAGTCTGAAATGGTTTCGTGTAACGTTATGTCTAACAGTGATTGGGAAGGAGATCATTACATATATATATATTAAATACATTTTTATGTTTAACGTTCTTTTTTATAGATACAAGTATTTAAGTAAATGCTCTGTTTATAATAAACAGTATTAAATAAAATTTACCGGCCTGAATGTCCGAGAAATTTTCATAGAAAATATTCGTCCTATACGGAACCGTCATTTACGCTGATGTGCCTAACCTCTCGGCCACAAAGGAGCGTTCAGTAAGCAAGGTCGAATTTACTGCTTATAAACTTGCCTACCGGACATTCAGGCCGGTAAATGTTATCTAATACTGTTTATTATAAACAGAGCATTTACTTAAATACTTGTATCTATAAAAAAGAACGTTAAACATAAAAATGTCTTTAATAAATAAAATGTCGGATTTTGTCCATTTCTTATATATATATATATATATATATATATATATATATATAGTGTACATTGAAGTCAACACCCTTGACTTCATTATTCGCTTTTATATTTATATACACTCTAACCCTGATATTGAGCAATTTAATCTGTAAATATAGAATATTATATAACTATATATATATTAATGTATCTTTTGATTATAGATTATTTTTATACATACAAATATTTAAGAAAATGCTCTGTTTATAATAAAAAGTATTAACAATATTTACCGGCCTGAATGTCCGAGAAATCTCAAAGAAAATATGTGTCCTCCACCATAAATGTATTGGAGGCACGGTGCATTAATGGATATCGGCTCGGATTGAGGAATCGGAGAGCCGAGTTCGAATTCCAGTCGAATCCATTACATTTATTTACGTGCTAATACCCTTGGAATAGGTGTGAATCCGCCTCTTTTCCCTCCAGCTATGGGTAAATAGCAGGACAGATTGAGTTTTATAGCCTTGGATGGCAACTGGTCTAGGAGAATGACAACTCTCAATTCAAAAACCTGCGGAGGGTATTTTGAGGGTCTTGTGATACTTAGTGCATCAGGTCTCTGTATTCGGCTCTTCAAAAAGTGTGGATGGTTCTGCACGAAACCTTCACCACTATAATCAAATCTCATGTGCTGTTGTCGGGCTGTCGGTTTCCTGGGAACTGATCTTCTTGACCCTCATACGTCGAATTCGACGGGAGAGTCGTGTAGTATAGTATGTATAGGTATATATCTGTTGAGGGGTTCTCCCCTTTTTACACAAATGGACTCACCCAGTATATACATATACTACGGCTACGTGAAGACCCGAGAGAGCAAGACCGAAGAGTCGAGTCGAGTCCAGAGTGACAGAGTAAAAAGTTGTAGGTAACCGGAAGAGTGAGGGTGAGGTAACAGCGTTGTAGGAGTCACAGTGAGCGAGCAGTAAGAAGTCATACCGCAATACTTCAATACCAAAGATTGTATATATATATATATATATATATATATATATATATATATATATATATATATATTACTACTAACACGTATTCCTGAACTACTAACCTGCTTTAACAGTTTGTATTATTACGTTAATACATTATTTTCATATATTCATTCCTGGCATTTGTTATTTATTGGTCCCGGATTTCAACCCTGAATCCACAACAATATCTATATATATATATATATATATATATATATATATATATATATATATATATATATATATGAAAGGTACTGATAAATAATGCTCATTATCAATGGATATAGCAATACTAATACATTCACTGATGCTTCACGAGACATGGCACTCATCGCTACGGCTCTTAATATGTACTAAGAATGGATTTAAAATCAAATATACATCTATATATGGAGAATGGGAGAGAGATATACCTACTCTCAATTGCTATAATAAAGTCTAAATTATTCTAGCATAATATTGCTGACACTAACTGCTACAATTACTGGTTGACATTCAAAGAACCCTGTTCCGCCCATAAAACCCTGGACATATATTTCAAGTAGAATGACCACATGGCTGAAGAGATCTACTGTAGAGGTTAGGATAATGTTCTTTTAACGGCTTTGCATTTTGGGCTTCCTGTAGTGTCAGTTTTGGTTGTGGAGGTACGTGATGTGGGATATGAAGGAATGGAGCCAGTTGAAATTTTGACATTTCTGCATGACAGGAAAGGTCTGAAGAGCTGAGGGAAAACATTCAATAATGACATTTTAAACGAACCTATATATATATATATATCTTCTTTTTCTTCTTCTTATAACGGCATTCACCCGAGGTGGGTTGAGTCGGCTCCAGTATTGGAGTTTCATGGGAATTTGGAATTCACAAGCGGTCCCCAACCCGCATGTATAGCACATGAGATTTGATTATAGTGGTGAAGGTTTCGTGCAGGACCATCCACACTTTTTGACGGGCCGATTACAGAGACCTGGTGCACTACGTGCCACAAAGTCCTCAAACGACCCTCCGCAGGTTTTGAATTCAGAGTTTTTCCTTCTCCTAGACCAGTTGCCATCCAAGGCTATAGAACCCAGTCTGTCCTGCTATTTCCCCATAGCTGGAAGGAGAAGAAGAGGATTCACACCTTTCCAAAGGGTATTAGCACGTAAGTCAATGTAATGGATTTGACTGGAACTCGGCTCTCCGATTCTTCAATCCAAGCCGCTATCCATTACCCCACCGTGCCACCTTTTATTTATATATATATATATAAAATTATTTATTTAAAAATATGATTTATGCTCTACTTTTGTATCGAGTACTATTTTTTAAAAATAATAACTAAAATACTAAGGGACTTTGGATTATTTACCTAATTAGTTCCTTCCTATTTTCTATATATTTTCACATATTATTTATATATATATATATATATATATATATATATAGTTACTTATTCATGAATGAATGTATGAAATGGACATTTATCCAAATTGGTGCGGGTACATTTCTAAATGCAGGAATGGCCTTCATTATGAGAGGGACATTAATTTTTATGATTAACATGTACAACTACCTTAAAATTTTAAATATATGTTATACGGTTTTATTTTAATAAATTTTAAAGTTTGACAGTCCGGATCAATGAAAACGTATCACTCAATATTCGCAAGGGCAAAAGGTGGACAATTTGCATAGTTGCGTAATTCGTTCGGCAATTGCATGATTTCTGCAAATATTCAACTATGTCCCCGGGCTTACAATCAAGCCAGTCCTGAGGAATACTGGTTTCTGTTTGCATTTTAAGGTTTTGGAATCCGATTACAGAAGAAGTAGTTGGTAGTCTTTAAAGTAATATACCTGTAATTATTATATATTCATATAAAATTTGGTCTTTAGTTTTCATTTTTAGTCACTATGGATATATTTGTCCTCGGTTGAGCTCTAATGAGAGAGGAATGATAAACCCGTTTAGCTGTCTTTTTTGTTATTATTATTGTATTTCGCTATTACCAAGGTACGGTCATTTTATTTTTTTTTTTAACTCTTTTTTTTATATTAATCTCTCTCGTTCTAATATCCGTTTTTATTGCTTTAACAATCCTTTCGAGTAATATTATAATTTGTGTATGTTGTTTAATTGTTTAATATTTTGCAAAATCAAGACTGACCATTGAGAGAAAGCGGAACATCCAGATAATTTTTTTTAAATAATGTTTGAAAATTTTAATCTATTCTTACTGGTTTTACCACTACTTTTCAGCCGATGTATTCTTTGTCCTTCCTCATGACCTGTTCTACATACGGCAGTAAGACCTCTGATCCTGAGGTTTTGAGGGACGTGGAACGACCTCTTAATTGCTATTTTTCCCAGTTCACTGTGACGCAGGCTAGTAGCTCCGGTCAGGGTCCCAGCTATGGGTAAATAGTTAACCCGCAATATGGAGCCAAAACACTTTTAATACATTTTTGCAAATAATATTATCAGCTATATGTTTTTGAAAAAAAATATTTATAGCAATACATTTTTGAAAAAAAAAATTGTACCAGCAATACATTTGACTCTCGACAAAAACCTTCTTTACAAAAATATGTCAATGAAACCTGGTCTACAAACTAATTTCCTACAACGAATACATATTTTGTTCCTTCGAACATATAAAAATCTTGGCGTTAAATAACCCATTGAGTTGTTGATATGCCTTATAGCAAAATAAACTAAAGCAAACATGTTCTGAGCTGTCTTTTTCATCAATCCAAAAGTTTGGTTTTTATTCACGTTTCCACCGATATATTTTTTGGTCTGTCTTTAATTTTTTATTTCTTAAATATCTTATCAACTCGATAGCTTTATTTCTTAAATATCTTATCAACTCGATAGCTTTATTTCTTCAATTTAAAAACATAGCAACTTCTATAATTTTATTTTCAGATGAAGCGAATTTGTGTAAGTTACTCCGATGTCGTTAAATGTCCCTAATTTTGCTACAACGCCATTGAAATCAAGGAAATATTATCTAAGTAGATATCATGCGCAAAAATGGCGATCGACAAAGATAATTATTTTGTATGCTATTATACAAAATGTAAAAAAATTGGAATTGAAAGTATGATATACGCCAGTTTTTTAAAAGGTGAAAACTTGTCTGCTACGAAAATTAGCATTCTAATCTCGTATCTAAACAAGATTGCTTAACGAAGTATTTTGACATACCCTCGAAATAGCTAACATATGCGAAAAAAGAAGACCTCAAAAACGTAAATGCTTCATATTACATTATAAAAATCAAGGAAAACGGAGATAGGAAGATTGTGAAGCGCCAAATTTTTTAGAAAATTTGATCTAATTAAGGATATTTTTTAGCACTCCGATGTCATTACCAAATATGGCACAAGATCGAAGTTTAAATTGTATTTAACGGCAATACAGTAGAAAGAAATCCCCAAACTCCCTCGGCACTTCTCATTTTGGGAACGTCTCAGTCGCCGGGCAATAAATCCAGCCGCCCTACAAAGGAGAGGTGCTAGCTGGTTAAACCTCCTGGGACTTGGGGTTAATATTTTTTACAATTTACCCGTATAGGCTTTGACCGGCGGCAGGTAAACACTAGCTGGTCTAAATAGGGGATTATTTAACTACAGAATACTATCTAAAATAATGAAAAATAATGGTTTCTTTGAAACTTTATTAATTCCATTTCTTCTCAATATGATCGAAGTGGATATCATGCGCAAAAATGGCGATCGAGAAAGATAATTGCGTCGCATAGTATTATACAAAATGGAGACAAATAGGGATTGAAAGATTGTGATACGCCAATCTTTTTAAAAGGGACAGCTTGTCTACTTCGAAAATCAGCATTCCAAATTTTGGCGTTTTATTTGCTCTTGAACATCGACACACGTATCTAATACAGATTACTGAACAAAATATTTTTTAAAAAAAGTATTTTAAGTCTCCAGTATGACTAAATTATCTTAATACTTTTGCTGTTGCGCTATTAATTCAAATTCAAGAAATATCCCAGGTTCATGATCTTTGATCGACACACATCCGAAAACTCTGTCGACTCTAAAATAATCTACACTGAATTGCCTATTGATGTGAGGAATTTTTTTATGAAAATAATAGCACTCAAAGTAGAAAATAACTTATAAACCATAAATATTCTTTGACCTTTTGGAATTAGTCGACTCTCTTTCCGTATTGATGAAATTAAATATCAATTGATCCATTTTTCTCTTAGCTTTTTTTTTCAAGACATCTCTACAATGAATATCGGGCATCAGTATCTGCTCACATTTTAATTGTTTCTGGGAACAAACAAAATAGTGAAAATAAATGTTTCTACAAATACTTGCATGTTAATTATTCTGATGAGCTTTCTCTTTAGTACCAAGATTTTTACGAATGTAAGCGCAGTATTAGATCAATTTAAATGCCTAGATCTAACCGTAAGTTCTATACTAACAGTTTCTTGTCTCACACTTCTCACTAGTGGAACTCTCGGCTTCTTGTTTTACAGTTAATTTTGTAGGAAATGAGACGTTCCGGCGCTTAGCCATCAGATTGCTACTTCATCGTTATAGTCAAACTCACTCATATATATATATATATATATATATATATATATATATCGTCAAATTAGTACTTCGTCGTCCAATTTAAGGAAAATAGTAGTTGGGGGCATTTTTATATTGTTTTTCTTTCAGTGCAGCTTCATATTTTCCAGCCGTCAAAGCCGTTTTATTCCAAAGCGAAAGAAACAGTGATACAGGATGGATAAATAGCTTTACTAATTTAAAAAAATTTTTTTTTTGAAATACAATATTTTTAATTAAAGTTTTTAATTTACATTTATTCCATTAGTGTTTTAATAGGCTCCTTAATTTCCCTAAATGAATAAAAAGTCATATTGAAAGTTGGGTGTTTTCAATGCCTTTATCCTTTTTTGTTTGGTGGAGAGGTTTGTCTCCGGTCAAAGACAGTGACTTCGAGACAGTCTGGCGCCTAAACGCCTGTGTCGAATAGTCCAGTTATTTTTTCTAACGCCGAATCAGCCACGCCAATTGGGCTACGCCGAAACGTACCAAACTCAACTTTGTAAATGCAGTGTCAATCGTCATCATCTGTCTTCTTAATTTCTGTTCTTTTATTGTTATCTTTCCTTAATAATGTATTTTTTTTTTTGTCTCAGATTCTTTCGTACTCAGTAACCGTTTACGTTTTCATGGCTTTATTTCTTTGTTTGGCGTGAAATGATTCGGAAAAAAATCAAGAAAAACGCATGTAAGCAAACTGTTTTCGCAATTTCATATCTATGGAGGCATATCAAATATTCCGTAAATATCTCAAAATATATAATTTATTTTTCAGAAGCAAATGTTTCAGTCAGGAATATGAGTTAGATTAATCGTAATTTGGAAAACCTTCATCAATATTCAATTAATAAATCCGTGCTAAGATGCTGACATAGTGATCCATTCTCACATAATATATATATGCTTCTTCTATGTGTCGTGTCCCTTCAGGACGTGTGCGATCATGACTCTCCACCACTTCCTCTCCTTTGTATCTCTGACTAATATTTGTCTTTATAGCATACCTTCCACTCTCCGTTCTACCATCCATTCACATAAGCTACGTCACATTAGTAGCCCCCTGCCTTCTATTATTCTTTTAGCATTCGATATGTCATGAGAGTTTTATATTTTCCATGCTCTCTTTCCTCGTTTTGTTTCCGTGAAATTTTACTTGTCTCTTTATGATTCTAACTGTAATTTTTTTTTTGTTTCCATTTTCCTTAAAAAATATAAAGTTTAAAAAGCCACATAAATTAACATCACCATCTAAATTTCACCATTGAAGTGTTAGCATTATTTACATTACTTACACACGGACGATTGTGCTCATCTTTGTCTTGAGGATCACAATGTTTCCGCCATCGTGCTCTTCGGCCTTTCTCAGGTGCTTGTCGGTCCAGATAACCTTTATGTCGCAGACTTAGACTAAGTGGAAACAGGGAGTACCACAACTAAGTATTACTAAATAAGAACAAGAAGAGATATATCTAAACATGGACAGCGAAAAGAGAAGAGTCTACCTCGTAGATTAAATAAAGGGTTAATTTCGAAATTATCTGAATATTGATTCGTTTTCTACGAATTATTAACCCTTTGCAGATTATTTAAATATATATATTTTTTTAGATTGTAAGAATACCCACAATAAACTCGGCCTTGTGCCGCATCCGACCGAAAATAACTCGTTTGCAAAACGCCTGGTAATTATGCACCAACTTAATACTATTTTTACACAAAGACAAAATTTCAATGTAGAGTGATAAGGTTAAAATGGTAATTATGAATGCGATGTGTGATATGAATAGAAAAGAAGTTGGTACAAAGTGAAGATAACGAGGATAGGTAGGATAGATAAGGACTGACCGTTGATTTGAAGAGGTCAAGACTTAAAGCGTTTGAGGTAGCTTTTACGCGGAACTCTGTTTCATAAAGTGGCAGTTCTTGTCGGGTGGGAATCTGTCTGAAGAGAATATACTCCTTACATTTAGAATAAGGAGGATATAAGTCCGTGGCAGTTGCATGGCGGTGCTGTATGAAAAGCTCTTAACTGGTGGAACGTGTGAATGTTGCTCCATCGAACCTGCGATAGGCTTGCAATTTTGCATCTTAGGGAAATCCGTTGTAGAGTAGGAAGTAAGCTTCCCTACCTCCCCACCGGCCCATGAGACGTCATCATCAATATTTTTTGTATGATTATATCTAAACTGTTCCTGATATTCTCCTTTCCATGAGAGTTTTCGTTTTTGTAGTGTTCATTCAGGACATGGGCGATTATTACTCTCCACAGCTTCATCTCCTTTGTAACACTTAGCCGTGTTTTTTTTTTTTTTTTTTTGCTTTGTTTTACTATCTCTACAACTTTCTGTTCTGTCATCCATTTACACAAGTTCTTCAGGTCTGCCACTCACTGTTTCCTTCTTATCTTTAAT
The DNA here is from genome assembly GCA_903632075.3 of Acanthosepion pharaonis. Lineage (NCBI taxonomy): Eukaryota > Metazoa > Mollusca > Cephalopoda > Sepiida > Sepiidae > Acanthosepion > Acanthosepion pharaonis. The sequence goes on along the minus strand of CAHIKZ030000309.1, from coordinate 464,014 downwards.
ATATCACGTGAGTGTCAAAATCTCTAAGTAGGCTTTCCTCATTATGTGCCTGCAAAATTTCAGTTTTTTTTTCTGATTCTAATTATGTTCTTTTTCTTCTCGTTTTATTTAAAGCTAGCAGCATGGCCCGACGTTGCCCGTGCTTGATTCAAAAATTGATACAACTCATACAGCAATCGCTATCACTTGACTTAAAATATTTTTGCCCTTCCTTGCCTTTAAAGGAATGCCCTTTTCCGTGCTGATGTTGCTACATGCCTTACTTCTTGCTTATCTCACACTGCGAATTTTTTCTAAACTCTATACTAAACATTAAATCTGTTACGAAAAAAGAACTAAACAAAATGAACACAAAACAATCAGCTTTAAAAAAGGACTCGTAACTGGAAAAACCGAATGAAAAAAGAATGTTAACAACAAATACTCCCACCCAACCCAGTTCTGCGGAATCAGAATCAACGTTGAGTTTAAGCAAGCGAATGAGCCAATTGGAGTAAAGTGCCATGCAGATTTAAATTTTTCCCACTTGTGACGAATGCAGCTATCGATTTCTTTTTTTTTTGCATGCTGGCATGCTAGTTAACATTCGTGTCAGTCAGCTGTTGGCTCTCACGCTGGACAATAGAATCTTCCTGTCTATTCGTGGCAGCCAGCTATATGCTCTCACTCTGGCTACATGAAAACTGCCGTAGAAGCATGAAAAAAATCGATTTCCATTATTGATGGGAGTTGGGAAATCCAAAGTCGGTCTTGGCCTTCCCGCTAACTTGGAGCATGTGCATGTAAATTTTGGTGCAAATCCATCGAAAATTGCGGCCGTGCATTCGTTACACACACACACACACACACACACACACACATCCTGCCTTTTATAGATAGGGATTTACTCCTTGCTCACATGCTACTTTGATGGCATTCTCAGCATCCTTCTGTAGAACCACATCTCTTGCTTTAAGTTTTCTTTTCATCTTTGAGGATATTGTCCTACATCCACTGCCATATAAGAGAATTGATATTACATGGCAGTTCAGCACTATTTTCTTTTTATTAACGAAATTTTTCTGTTACTTAATTCTTTGTTGAACTTTCCACGGCATACGACTTCAGATTTCGCTTCCCATTTTCCCGCCGTCTTTTAAAACCCTTTCCAGATGTTTATATTTCCGTATTTGATTTTGGTTTCTCTCAGTAACAGCTCGCAACTTGAAATCTTCCTCCTGCTGATGACCTTGCATTCAGGATTTTAAAATTTGACAGTCATTTCTTCCGGTTTTTCTTTACTACCTTAAGTAGGACTACCTGCAGTTATTTTTTCGGTATCTGCAATTAATACGGTCACATCTGCTTATCTTAAGGTGCCCATCAATAACTTCTAGTAAAAAAAAAAAAAAAAATAGCAAGAGTGTACCCATAGATAACAAATCCTGGTAGGACTCCTATTTCTTTTGAGATCGCCACACTGTAAAGGCTAAATAAATCCAGTGAAAAAATACATGATTGTCTGATGCCATTTTCTCTATGTAGGTATTTACTCAATCCCCACGAGGTCAGGCTGTGGCACAAGCTCGTTTTTAATGTGGGGAGCCCGAGCGCGTCCACCCGGGCAAGGAACAAAAATTCCCCGAGACCCCCAACCGTCGGTTGCGTTGGCCTCGGTGCGTGCACCGATCCTTCTCTCTTGTGCAATGAGAATGCGTGGCCTCGAGCAGATGTTCTTCAGGGCCAGGCACCTCTCAGTATAATTTTCCTCAGTTGCGACTCTTTTCTTTTGACGGAGTTGCCCCTGAGCGCACTCTGTCCAAAGATAGAGACGCAACTTCCCATTTTCTCTATATATTTGTACAATATGTGCAGGCGGTTTGTCCCCACTAAATATTCTGAACTATTCTTAAGTTTTTACCAATTAAATGAAGTTTATTTTTTCTAGTAGTTCAAATAGGCCTCCCCTATCGTGCGATATCAAATGCTTTTGCATTTGTTCAAGTATTTTGTCTATACACACATGACATTCTCTGTTTACAGTATTTCTCTTTATATTTCACTTTAATTGTATACTAAAAAAACCGTGAAAATTTCACAGTTTTCCTATTTGAATTTTCTGATAAATTTTAATTCTTAAGTTATTGATTGAATAAGCTCATGACGAGTTCTATTACAATAAAATATCTGTAGAAATTCCTCTGTCATATTGTTAAATATTTGAGCTTAACAGAATATTGCAATAGCAATCATAAATATGAATGCTGGTTGATATTTTAAGAAGTGGGTACAAATGAAAAGATTTGAAATTGCCAACATTTTCCATTTCACAGAAACAGACCTTTAAACACTTCTATCTTCCCTTTTTTTTTCCTTTTCGTTTTCTTTCTGAAACCAAGTAGCGTCTTTTCATCTCTTACCACGCGATCTAAACAGAATATTCCATTATTTATGCGATATTGTCTGGAGACGTTAAACACGTCTATCTTTCCTTCTTTCTTTCTTTCGTTTTCTCACTGAAACCAAGTAGCGTATGTATTTTATTTTTCGACGCAATCAAAACCGAATAGTTTATTATTTAATGGGTATTGGGAGGAGACTTTAAGCACTTCTTCTCCCTTTCTTTCTTTCTTTCTATCTATCTTTCTTTCTTTCTTTCTTTCTTTCTTATTGAAACCAAGTGGCGTATTTGATATGTCTTTCCACGCATTCAGAACAGAATAGTTCATTATTTAATGGGTATTGGCAGAAGACTTTAACCACTTCTACTTTCCTTCCTTCCTTCCTTCCTTCCTTCCTTCCTTATTGAAACCAAGTGGCGTCTTTGATATGTCTTTCCACGCATTCAAAACAGAATAGTTCATTATTTAATGGGTATTGGCAGGAGACTTTAAGCACTTCTGCTTTCCTTCCTTCCTTCTTTCCTTCCTTCCTTCCTTCCTTCCTTCCTTCCTTCCTTCCTTTCTTTCTTTCTTATTGAAACCAAGTGGCGTCTTTGATATGTCTTTCCACGAAATCAAAACGGAATAGTTCATTATTTAATGAGTATTGGCAGGGACTTTAAACATTTCTACTTTCCTTCCTTCCTTCCTTCCTTCCTTCCTTCCTTCCTTCCTTTCTTTCTTATTGAAACCAAGTGGTGTCTTTGATATGTCTTTCCACGAAATCAAAACGGAATAGTTCATTATTTAATGGGTATTGGCAGGAGACTTTAAACATTTCTACCTGCCCTACTTTCTTTCTAGCCAAATCCCCGTCTTACGAACATTTCTCTTAATAATGATTTAAAAATTAATTGAACAGACGATGTTCTTTTATTTATGGTCACTGGATTTGTCACGATTGCCTTGCTCGGTTTTCGTCGTTCGATACTGTGCGGATAAAAAAATGACGAATTTTATGGCCGTCGCGGGATTTGGGGGCTAAGATCAAAGTGTAATATCTGTTCTCGTCCGCTTAATGTGATTTTTTATTTCCAGTTGTTTCTTTCTTTCTTTCACTTAAACCAAGTTGTACCTTCCCGTTCACTGTTCCCTCGCGATCATAACGGAATCACCCATTATTGACAAGACGTAATGGTCGTGAGAACTAACGAAGGGCGAGAGAAGCACAATTATAAGAGGATATGTTCCTCTACGTGTGTGCCGACAATTGACTCCTGAAATTTGTGCACATATGGAAGAGATGTGTACATGCTTGTTTAAGCATTATTAGTAAATGATTCTGAATCCACCTAAGGTAGCCATGTAGAAGTGTACGTAAATATGTAGGAATTAGGTTTACAGTTTCAGGAAAATTTGCGTTTCTTCCTTTTCTTCAGTTTTTGTTGTCGAAAGAGGGTCTTTTTTTCTCTTAATTCATTTTGGTTATTTTTATAGCTGAGGAATGAAGTGTGCCATCCACGACTGCTGAACAATACCATTCTCGATGTTTATTCCAGGATGAAAAGTAGATTAAAAAAAAAAAAATTGGGAAAATTCCCCAAAACAAATTGAATTTACATAACGCCGCTCTCTACAATATATAATTTTAATTGTGTTATTAAATCAAGCTAAGACGTTGGTTTATTGATGCTTTCAATGTTGTATCGGAAAGTTCTCTTGAATTAGGCCTAAAAATGTAGTCATTACTCCACTTCTTTTATGTACCGTGTGCCTTCAGAACATCCGTCCTAAGTATGATGATAAAATACATCCAAGTCCTGGGTAAGACGATAAACTACATCCGACAGCAAGGTCTCTGATCAGGAGGTTTTGAAGAGCGTGGAACCATCTCTTAATTGCTGGTGTCCCAGGTCCGCCCTGACCTGGAGTAGTAGCGCCTGTTAGGGTCCAAACTATCGGCAAATAGTTAAACCACAAACCAAGGGTAAAACACTATGAAAGTGTAAAAATAGGTTTTAAAACCAGCAGCCTTATTACTAGCAATGCGTTTTTGGAAAAAAATATTACCAACAATACAATTTTGAAAAAAAATATTACCAGCAATTGTTTTTTTGAAAAAATATTAGCAAAAATACTTTTTCGAAAAATATATTACTAGTAGTAAAAAATCTTGTCGGCATTAAATAACCCATTGTGGTTGAAATGCCGTAAAACAAACCAAACCTTCAAGACGTGATCGATCATGGCTCTCCACATCTTCCTGTCTCTTGTAGGTCTTAATAGTTTTTGTCTTTTTTGCATTTCTCCCAGACCTTGTTCTAACATCCATTTGCACACACTCATCAAGTATTTACGCGTTCTTTTCCTCTGTCCCTCTTTTTCACAATCAGTCCTGTGAGTATCTGGTTTTCCAAGCCCTCCTTCCTCATTACGTGACCCAGAAATTTAAACTGCCTCTTCCTAATGTTAATGTTTCCTTTTTGTTTCCATTTCCTTTAAAACCTCGTCGTTTCACGCATGTTCGGTCCATGGTATCCTCAGCATCTTTCTGTAGAACCACATTTCTGTTGCTTCACGTAACAAGACTCTTCTTCATATTTGAGGAGATTGTGCAACATTTGCTGTTATTATAGGAGGACAGATATCATGTAACAATTCAGTACTCTTTCCTTTGTTTCTAACGAACTTTTCCTGTCACTTAATACTCTGCTTAGCCTTTGGAATGCATCTTTGACCATCCCAATACGTCTTTGAATCTCAGTGTCGCACTTTCCGTCCTCTATTAGAACATTTCCCAAATATTTAAATTTCTGTACTTGTTTGATTTTGGTATCTCCGATTTGTAATTTGTATTTTGGGCTCACCCATTTGCAATCTGTCTTCTTGTAGTTTATAGTTTATCCTTTCTTCGCTTTTTTTTTCACTACCTTCTGTAGGGGTTTTCGTAGTTTTCTTTCCGTGTCTGCTATCAACACTGTGTCATCTGCATATCTTATATTGTTAAGATTGTGCCCGCCAATAATGAATCCTGATAGGACTTCTAATTCTCTCAAAATTGCCTCGCTGTATAGTCTTAATAAATCTGGTGAGAAGATACATCCTTGTCCTAAACAGCGTTCTATTTTTGTATATCTGTTGAACAAAAAGTAATTACGTATTACAAGAAAGGATATAAAAAGAAATGTTAAGTTACGCAATGTGATAAGTCCTGATCTGGCATTTCGTCTACAGTCACTTTCTCACAGACGTGCTGTGGCTTCCCTCTGTCTTTTCTACAAATATTTTCATGATAACTGCTCTGACAAGCTACTTACACTGGTATCCCAACGGCATAAATTTAAGCGTGCTACTACTTTGGCATCTCGGTCCCAACCTTTCACTGCCGAAACAGTTAAATGTAATCGCCTCTTCTACTCCAATAGCTTCTTCTCTCGCACTTCCCGACAGTGGAACTCCCTTCATCTTACTTGCTTCCCTGATAGCTATAATCTTCAAATATTCAAATGTAATGTCAATCGACATCTTCTGATGCCTTGATCTTGATCCCCGTCCTTCTCTATATCCTTTCCTCAAACACCTCTCTTTACTTTTGCTCTCACTCTCTGTAACCCCTTGAGTGCTAGTGACACTCTCACCGTGCTTGGGATGAAATGCTTAAAAAAAATGAAGAAAAAAGTGCGCTATAATCTTCAAATAATCAAATGTAATATCAATCGACATCTTCTGATGACTTTATCTGTCATTCTTAATATCCTTTCCTCAAACACCCCTCTTTATGCTTACTTTAACTATCTGTAACCCCTTGTTAGTGGCACTAACTCTTTGCTTAGGGTGAAATGATTTTAAAAAATAATATTATTTATCAACAATACAGGATGCATAAGAAATACCTCCCGCATAATGGTAGGACATTAGTGACAATAGTGTCTTCATCTGGATAATGTCTTACCATTATGTTGGAGGTATTTTTCTTGTGCTCTGTATAATAATCTGCATTTTCAATGACCGTGAGGAGACAAATTGTCATTTAAATAACTTTATTTATTTCCCGAAAAGAATGTTTGAATGGCAGTTTTTCAGCCCTATCTTTCAAAGTTCTATCACTTAGGCGATCGAAGCAAATGAAAATTTGTAGATAGCTGAATCTGCTGAGCATAGGGGATGTGAAAAGAACCCCCTCTTAAGCATTTTCCTTGGGTTTGTTTTGCAGAACGTACCTCACATTAGCCTGCTGGCGAATAAGTTAACCAAAGCAAGCAACTTTCAACGTAATACTTTGTTTAATCAATCAACATGTTGAAAATAAACGTTTACAGTGATGGTCCTTCCATGTTCCAATAGATCGTAAAGAACGACACATTCAGTATTCCGCCAGACATAAAGTAAAGATATTTTTGGGAATAGCGTGGAATTGGCTGTTCATTTTTTGATAACCAGTTATTTTTTTGTTTTCTCTTGATATGCAGAACCCGTTTTTCATTTACAAAAAGATGCAAAAATAAAAGATTGAAATGATCGCTGAAGATGATGGAATATTGTATTCAATCTTAAACGAAAAGACATTACGAATTTAAATTCTTTTAAAAGATTTTTTTTTCTCCAAATAAACTCTGTAATTTCCATAGGCCCTCCTTTCTCATTCTCCCAGAAACTTCAGCTGCTTCAGGAAGAGGCAGCTGAATTTTCTGGAACACGTAATGAGAAAGGAAGGCCTGGAAAATCTGATACTCACAGGTCGAATAGAAGAAAAGCGTGACAAGGGAAAGCAACGCATGACATCCCTGGCGGGCTTTAGTAAGTAGATGACAGAACGTGGTCTGGGGATGAAACTTGTTGAGAGTTACGAGGGATGGGGAAGTGGAGAGCAGCTGTCGTCTACGCCCTGAAAGGACACGGCACATAAAAAGAAAAAAATACCTATAAACGATACACAGTCGTCGAGAATAGATGATATACCATTTCTGGACTCATTTACTTACCATTCAACCTTGCTTGGTTGATTCATAATACACAACAGTTTGCTGAATACCCTAATGTTTAAATTTAGCCACTATCTACTTCGAAATAATTTCCTTGGGGTGTGATCAAATCAGTCGTGGTGCATCTCCCACCATCCCAAAAGCACCAGAAAATTTCTGTTTTTGAAGGCTATCCAGTACTGACTTCAATTCCGTTTAAAATTAATCTACTTTCGCAAAGCGGCACCTCTTAAACTACAATTTCATTTTCGGTAACACCTCCAATCCCAGGGAGATATGACCTCCCACCTCTCGGCCATATTTTCTGGCATATAGCTAATGATTTGCCGCCCTGAACGACGCTCGACCGGACGTGAAAAGTGCGACTCAAAAATATATGTCCAATGTAGAGAATGTTTGCTGGAATTTATTCGCTGTCGTAAAGATCGCAGAACCGTTTCACCAACATTAAAAAGAAAACATCGTGTCATATTTGAATCCGAATAGATAGCACGATGCCTATTGGCTGATCAACTCCATAGGCTGGTTATCAATGAATGTTAGTAATTTGATTGATTCGTTTTCTACGATTTATCAACCCCTTTCAGATTATTGAAAGCCAGAAAACAATTCTTGGTCGTAAGATACTTTTTAGGTCATAACTATTTAGCGATATGTCTTACTAATTAATCCATAGCTTGGTGAGAAAAGCTGGATTCATACCTAATCAGAATTTGTAAAACTAAAAAAGTATTATGTGGATATAAAGTTGGGGGTCAGTTTTATAATATAATCAATATATAAACTGATCCCTCATTTTTTGGCTACGGATTTTTCTATACATTTATATTCTAGAGAAAGTAAATAAATCTAAAAGACATGCGTTTTAGGGTGACTAGTATTTCATTGATCGATTGATTCTTTTTTTACGGTTTATCAATCCGTTGCAGGTTATTTAAAGCCGGAAAATATTTTTATATTCTTAGAATTATTTTCGGTAATAATGATTAAGCAATAGAAATCTTACTAATTAACCCATAGCTGGGGTAAGAAGAGGTGGATTCATACGTTTATCAATTGTATTTTTTGTAAGAGAAGATAGCAAATACAACTGGAATTGAAATTCGATTCTCCGAATAACAATTATTCATTACACCACCCGCACTGCCAAATATTGGATAATCGCCAGATTAGTAATTTTCCAAGCGTAGCTTAGATGGGGCACAAATCCGAAAGTATGGGTCATCCAGTGAGGATCGAACTCACTAATCAGTCGTAATTGTTCTAACAAGTCTAGCTTGCTAACCATTACATTGCCTCGAGGTGGTCAAAGGAATTTTCCAAGCGTAGCTTAAATGTGGCATAAAGCCGAAATTACGGGGGCACCAAGCGAGAATCGAACTCACTTAGTCCCCATGGTGTAAATGTCTTGATTATACCGTTCAAGGCTCTGCTAATGTCCGCCTTACGGTTCCATCACGTCCAAACACCGTACGGCCGGCCCCAAATATTTTATATCCGCCCTAAAATCTCTGGATTACACGTAACAGCAAGGCGTGAGAACAGCAAAAATTAAGTGGAATTTTTTTGTATTGCATATTGTTCTGTATATTTTATATATAACATTAGAGTCTTTGTTGCCGAAAGACGTCCTCTCCTAAATATAAACTGAAATAAAGAATAGTTTTGTTATGATAAACTAAATAAAAACGTTTCTATTTTCTAACCGATATAAGGATCTTTGAGTAGCAATGATCGAAAATATTTGAACAAAAATATTTTCAAGTTGGGACAGTTACTTCATAAAATGCATCTGGATGCGTGACAGCTTATGTGCAAACTAGGAAAAAGAAATAAAAAGTTAATCAAGCAGAATTGGTTGGTCCATTTTTCATAGGATATTATTCTTAGCATATTTCTCTATCAACATGGATGAATAATGAAATCGGAATTTGAATAAGCGAATTCTTAACACAAATTATTTATCTTGGTGCTAGAATTTGTCCGTCTCAGAGCGACAGATTTATGACAAACTCTTGGTACTAGCAAAATTGTTTCTTCATTTACATTTCCCAACTAAGACAGTTTATACCAATTCCATGTCTTTTAACCATTCTGTGTATGTTTTTCGATATATATATATATATATATATATATATATATATATATATATATATATATATATATATTATTTAAAAATTATAACATAAATATGTTATAAAATCACTACAAAAATAGCCGTTTTGTTTCAATATCTCTGAATATAGATTGTAGAATAAAGGTTTTAAAAGGTTCAAATTAATTAACCACCCTTCGTAGGGAGGGTTGTCACATGAGCTGAAATGACCAATCAAATATACTTGTATTTTGATTGGTCATTTCAGCTCATGTGACAGCGTTTCCGCCTTCGAAGGGTGGTTAAAAATTTGAACCTTTTAAAACCTTTATTCTACAATCTACATTCAGAGGTGTTAAAACAAAATGGCTGTTTTTGTAGTTTTTCTGTTTATAATTTTTTAAATAAAATAAATTATATTGGCTCTACTCTGTATTGAGCACTCTTTTAAAAATAGTAATTGTTGGTTATTGGAATTTATTCCGTACACACCAATCATAGACTTATATATATATATATATATATATATATATATATATATATATATATATATATATATATTCATTGAATTGAATACGACAGACAAAAGGTGGTTTTATTTAGTTTTTTTTATACAATTTTTCTGGCGATCTAATATTTTTTTTCTTTTCGGATGATAAATTATATAAAAACTGTTCGAATGATTTTATCCGAGCGGTTTCGGCTATACATTTAGCCATTTTCAAGGAGTACATATTTTAACTGTTAAAAAAGAAATAGTTATAAAACATACATACAACAAACTAAATATAAATCATAAAGATGAAATATAAATTATTATAAATTATAAATTTTATAAAACACATACAACAAACTATTTCTTATTTAACAGTTAAAATATTTAATCCTTGAAAATGGCTAAATGTATAGCCGAAAGCGCTGGGATAAAAAGAACAATCGGACAGTTTTTACATAATTTATCATCTGAAAAGAAAAAAAATATTAGATCATAATTATATAAAAAAACTAAATAAAAGCAGCTTGTTTTTCGTATTCAATGAAATGTGAAAGAAAGAAGGATTGCTGCCTAAATACACACACACACACACACACACACACACACACACACACACACACACACACATATATATATATATATATATATATATATATATATATATATATATATATAAAGAAATATAATGTTAATATGTGCTATATTTATGGGATAAAGTGCCCAATATCAGAGATAGAGCGTGTTTAAATATAAAAGTGGACATAGAAGTCAACACTTAGAGGCGACAGTCTGTTTCATGCTAGATGCAATCGTCGTTATATTTGTATATATATATATATATATATATATATATATATATATATATAAGGTACGTTTCGTTACGCTTGATTTTTTATTTTGTCGATTGCAGAGTATATTAGGGCAAGTTGGGTGCCATCTATGAGAAAAGGAACACTATGACGCAATTCACCTCGCCAGAAATTTGGAAACGGCATGCTGAGTGTCAATCTGGCGACAGTGCAAAGGATTCAGAAAGAGTTGGATGAGTCTAATGGTGATTACGAAGGTACGGCAGATCGGAAAACCCTATCTGATCATTCTGATAAAATAAAAGAACTCCCAAATTTGTAGGTGCGAGCCTCAGACTCAGTATCAAGTACCTGGAGGAGGTAATACTGCCCTGGGTCAAGAGTGGGTGTGCTGAAAAACTCTCTGTCTGGCAATAGGCAAGAGAAGACAGTCATAGCTATCAGACAATTTCTGCCACCCCAGACTACAACTCCCTTTATTATTATGTATGGGACCAATAAAACCCCTTCTAACATCAAAGATGAAGGCAACGATTATGTCAGCATTCACTTTTTCTGGGTTATATATTCACGATTCTGAAAATCAAGTCCATTTTTTCCCATCACATCACGTTTTCTCAGTACATATTATTTATTTTTTCTTAAAATAGGCCAAAATTCCTATTTAACAGTGATATGACAGGACCAAGTTGAACCGACCTTAAACGTTTTCAGGTTAGAATAACTTATAAAAGAAAAAATATCCCAATAGCTTAATCCATTTTCAATTCAGAAAAAGTTATCAGAAAAATCTTACACAAAATTAAATTAACGCAAACGTGTGTCATCAATTTTTGAATCAACACAGACAAAGAAGATAAAAAGGAATGAAAAATCCATTCATTTTTATCCATCCAATGTAGCAAATCTTCTCTTCTTGGAAACTCTACGGTGCTTTTGAAAAGGTTGATCTCTTTTAATGCTCCAGCAGAAATCAGCCATCATGTTAACATCCAATCTACTTTTGTATCTTTCTTCCATTACCTTGAGATGATGAGTAAACCTTTCTACCTGTCCAGCACAACAACCACCAAGATTATAATCTTGGTGATTGTAGTGATGTACAGGGGGAGGGGTTTCATAAAATAGAAATTATCTGTACTGAGAAAACGTGATGGGAAAAAATTAACTTGATTTTCAGATTCAGAGTGAAAAAATAGCCCAGAATCATGTGCCCATTGCCTAATACCATTTGAAAAAATTATCGACCGATGTAATGTTACCATTATGTCTTACCATTAGCTGGGATGTATTTTTGAAGCATCCTGTTTAACGCGATACCTACCTTCAAACTAACTGAGTAGGCAGGATATGAAAGAACAATATCTGTGCGATTTTCCTTTGAGCGATAAAATTAAAACATTTACAGTCCGAGAACTTTCTAATAACGTTGTGGATAATAACAAACATTTCTCACTAACTCTTGCCTTAATACTTTATCATTTAAAATAATTGTGTTCCTTTTTTTTCTGTGCGTTTCCCTCGTAAATCATTTAGGAACATATTTATTTTATAGAGTACAATGGGCAGAAGATTTCGTCCACATTCAACTTTTGCGCAACAAGTTTTGGATTGTCTAGCATCTTCCCATCCTATTCAAAAACTCTTCTACAAAATATGATAAACAGTTTTGAAAATAACTTCAATATGGCTATATTTCATCTGTAGTATACGCACTCAATAGCGTCTCATTTACACCAAGTCTGCGTAACCAGTTTTCGAGATATTTAAATTAGCTGGAGATGCAACAATATGTATAGAGCGAGTACCACTACATCTCTAGATTTTGACATGTATACGTTTACACTGTTACTGCATTCAATTTTGTCTACACAAACATAAATAAAATCCCCCAGATATCAGAGTATATATATATATATATATATATATATATATATATATATATATATATATATATATATATATATGGTAGGCTGATATACACAATGATGTTACTTCCTGTTGGAGATCAGGTGGAAATAATCCGTTGATTTATGGGATACATGTCCACACTTTTTGTAATCAGTGATTGGTGGAGAAAAAATATAGTTTTGTTTTATTTCTTTCGTGTGTGGTTATTTCTGGGAAAGATTCTCGCTTCGGTTTATCAAAATATACTTTCTGCATGTATAACGCCTGCCGGGTTTGAAGTAATATATATATATATATATATATATATATATATATATATATATATATATATTCATACATACATGTATATATACATACATATATATATATATATATATATATATATATATATATATATATATTCATACATACATGTATATATATATATATATATATCCATACATACATACATAAATATATATATATATATATATATATATATATATATCTCCATACATACATACATAAATATATATATATATATATATATATATATATATATCTCCATACATACATACATAAATATATATATATATATATATATATATATATATATCCATACATACATACATATATATATATATCCATACATACATACATACATAAATATATATATATATATATATATATATATATATATATATATCCATACATACATACATATATATATATCTCCATACATACATGTATATATATATATATATATATATATATATATATATATATATATATACATATATATATATATATATTGAAGTTATTAATGATGCTATAAAAAGACAGGTCACGTTGGTCTCTTTTTGTCAACAGAACGAAAATGATCATGCCCGCATTAAATTCTGACCACTGAAATCCACTTATAAATCAAATTTTGCACATAAATCGAATACTGAGTTTTGCTCAAATAGACAGCTCGGTCTATTTCACTCTCTTTATCTATCTACCTACCTATCTATCTATCTATCTATCAATTCTCGACAATAAACCTAAGACCAGGACCTTACACAATACCACCCATCATCGCACAAGCAATAGTAACCCATGCGGTATACAAACTAATAGAGAAATGAGACAGTTCCACTCGGAATGGCCTGATTTAATATCCAGCAGATTCCGACGGCTCTCATAAAAGAAATCATCTGATAGGATCAGCTAATTTAATATATATTTCTCCTATCATTTTCGAATATACAAATGCATTTTACTTACACACAGTTTTGTCATTCATTCCAACCTAACACTCGTCGACGAAACCCGGCTTTAAAAAGCTTATTCCATTTTCAAATGGACATTGAAGCAATTCTTCCACTTTTATATATACATACGCCATATTCATGGTATTGAGAACTTTAACCCATAAATATAGCTACCTTAAAACTATATTTTTATCACACACACACACACCCATATATCTATATTAGGTTGGTTGCAAAAATAATGACGTAATAATGTCGTTTTTTGACGTACTTTTCTACGTCATTCTTTTTGCACCAATTTATATATATATATATATATATATATATATATATATATATATATATATATATAAATCGGTAACAACCTATGCAAGGCAGTAAAGCCACTAAGACATAAGGAGTTACAGGGTGTGGAAGAATTAGGAACATAAAGCATTAATGATGAGCAGAAAGAGAAGAGAAGTAATCAGGTGCACAGTAGATAGCGACTGACATTTCATTTCAATTTTTGAAACTTTAATTTGGCTGGAAAGCATGTAAGCCAGAAGGGAGTTCCACAAGCGAGAGAAGAAACTGTTAGCACAGAACTTACGGCTACATCTAGCCAGCTTAACTGTCAATTGATGAAATCTCGACGCGAGTCTAGCGCTGTGCTTAAATTCAAAAAGGCTAGATACCATAGCAAAGGGGCTCATCCGAAAAATTACCAGGAAAATATTTATAGAAAAGACACAGAGAGGCAACCTTACGGCGGTGGGCAACTGACTGAAGACGAGCCACTAAATCAGGACTAATAATATTACTGATTCTTCTTTGGATTTTATAAAGGAGCGCAAAGTATATAGAACAGGCATCAATGGCAGCACTATTATATATATATATATATATATATATATATATATATGATCGAAATAAAAGTATAAAATTTAATATTACAAGACATATTAAAAAATTATAAAAAAAACAACAAGGGAAGCAACCGGTTTTCGATCCCGCTCTTCAAACTTCAACAGGAGATTCAAAATTAATACAGAAAAATGTAATATAGAGGAATTGAAATTATATAAATAAATATATATATATATATATATATATATATATATATATATATATATATATATATATATATATATATATATATATATATATATGGTTGTGTGTGTGTATTATAATTCCCACGGCCAATTCCTCTATTGTACATTTTTCTGTATTAATTTTAAATCTCCTGTTTGAAGCCTGAAGAGCAGCGAAAACCGGTTGCTTCCCCCTTGTTTTTTTTTTAATTTTTTAATATGTCTTGTAATATTAAATTTTATACTTTTTATTTCGATCATTAAATTTTTGTACCTACAAAATATCTTTAAATATATATATATATATATATATATATATAATTAGAATATTAGTAACAGACTATTTTGCAAAATACAAACTGCGTCCCTCTTGGCAGAGGAAACTACCTTTAAATCCGATACAGTGTGACCAACTGAACTACAAAGAACCAATTAGTTAGGCAAGGACGAAATTGTACGTTTAACTGAGTCTTTTCTGGCCATAGATATCCCGAAATATATATATATATATATATATATATATGTATATATATATATATATATATAAAAATTCATGAATCATTCATACAAAAAACAAATGTAGAGGTTAATGATTTAAATGGCGAGGATAGATCTTCGCAAACAATTTCAATAAGGTACACGAAACCCAACCTTTTATATGAATGATATGATCCCTGTTTATAAATTCCGGTTTCATAAGGTCTTTTTAGTTTTTACAAGCTTTCGTCTGTTCCTACAGACATCCTCAGGTATGGAAATAGATTTTATTCTTGTTTTTATTTCTCGGTAATAAGAGGATAACGAAAATAGAGATGTAATCCGAAAAAATGCTATGAGAAATGTGTTATTGTTTTGGAACGTGCAGTCGCAACGCTGAGTTTGAATTTAAATTTTAAGGTTGTGCGTTTTCTACAAATATAGTAATAAGAGAATTCTTTTTACTGGTAGATATATATATATATATATATATATATATATATATATATATATATATATATATATGTTCCTGAAAAATTTATTTCGGTTGAGCTCTAACTATTATGTCTAATAATGCAAGACTCTTCGGTAAAGAAATTAGAGTTCTCTCAGTCACTTAGGGGTAGAATCCCCGAATTCAGTCGTGTTTTGATCCTAGCGAGAGGGAACCGGACGTCTCATTTTTTTTATTTTATTTTTACAATTTTTTAATAAGTCTGTGTGGCAGATAGAATTGTTTTATTATCTTCCAAGTATTCTCTGTACAGCTAGAATTTTTAAATAATATAGGATGTCATCATGTATAGCAGTTATTGGAAACATGGCCGAACCAAAATATTTTATATAAAGATGTATTTTTATAATTTCATAGTGTTTCGTTTTTGTTTGTGTGTTCACTGTTTGCCCAACGCTGGGGCCCTAACAGTTGCTACCACTCAGTGTAAATGTGGACCTGGGAAAAAAAATGTTTGTTTGTGTGTATATTATAAATTAACTGATTTAAAATATGGTTTCTTAAATCAGGTAATTTATAAAAAATATATTTGTAAAACTAAAAATATCAATAATAACACCGGATTACATATCTTACTGTTCTTTCATTTTTATTATAATATATATATAGTAATTAATCGAATCTAGAAGAATCTTCAACAGAATGCAGAAAGCACTGGACGATCGTTGTGTCCTATTTGGGACTCCTCAGATGTGCGCATCTTCTACTGAAAATCTAACCCTGTCCGCTACGATACAACGCAAGTGTCAGACATTTTTGGGTAGCAATGGTATGAAGATAAAAAGAAGTTTCTATGAAAATTGCCTCAACAGGCTTGTAGAACGATGGGAGACTATGTACTTGACTAATAAATGTTCTTTGCGAGCATGAAACATTTTGTTTTTAATATTCTAATCGGGCACGAAGATTTGCAATGAGGTAACAATTCCTGCTGTATTATCGAGCAAATACTGAAATTGAAGTATTTACCTGTTGGATATTTTCTTTTATTTTTCTCTTTTAGTTGTCTTAAGGCCATATCTCGTTCTCGTAAGATCACCGAAATTATGAAAGGTCGAGCATTGTCAGTATCTAGATAGATGACCGCTTGAGAATACCAGGTGTAAGATTGGACGTGTAGTTGGTGTAATGGATATCGGCTTGGAATTGGATATCGGAGAGTTCGTTATATTTACTTACCCGGAAATACCTTTGGGATAGGTATAAATCCATCTCTTCTCCTCCTAGCTATGAGTTAATTAGTCGGGTTCGTATCAGTAAATAATTATTATCTACCCACAAAATTCTTACAATCTAAAAATATTTTCTGGCTTTAAATATTCTGCGGAAGATTGATGAACTGTAAATATTAAAGCGATTCTGGTCAAGGAGTCAAGATTTGAGAGGAATCTCATTGGTCTTCTTTGTGATAACCTGTGATAACCTCTCAGATCTAGCTGAAAATTAGAAAAAAAAAAACGAACAAGTCATAGATGTCTTGAGGTCTCCAAATTCAATCCCTAGTCACTGTTGTTGGAGGAACCCCTCCCTGATTGGCCAGGTCTTCTTTTGGTGCAGTCTTCCTCGCAATACTTGGGATGGGGAGTAATCATTATTTACATGAGAACTAATGTCCATCTAATAACAACAAATATAAGGATGCTAGTTTGAATGCAAATAATGTAAATATTAGCATAGCGTTGTGGTTCTTGGGGCATAAAGTAGTGTTGGCGTGCGGGGTTCAAATAGCAGCCGCGTTTGTTGCGTGACTCTTGTTAGAGTAATCCCTCCCTGATTGGCTATCTCTTCTGTTGGTGTAGCCTTCCTCATAATGCTTGGTCATTTGCGGGTTTGTGTGACTCTTTAACCCATAGTTGGGGTAGATAGCTTTAAATTCAGAGTTGCCCTTCTTGAAGGTTATAGAACCATCTGTGTTCTGATATTTAACCATATCTGGATTGGAAAAGAGATGGATTCTTATCTTTCTCAAGTAAGTGGATGAAACGAACTCGACTGGAATTCAAACACAGCACTCTGGCTGTTACTAACCGCGCGTCTTGAGGGATATTAGTTTTTCTAAAATCTTCACAGAGCTTCTGGAAAACAAATAGCTTGGAGGAGAATAAAAAAAAGTAACCAGCAAAAGACTTTTGGGATGGGGACTTATCATTATTTACATGAGAACTAATGTCTTCATCTAATAACAACAAAGATAAGGATGCTAGTTTGGATGCAGATAATAGCCGTTTTAGCGTAGCGTCGTAGTTCTTGGAGCATAAAGTAGTGTTGGCGTGCGGAGTTCAAATAGCAGCCGCGATTATTGCGTTTACTTTCGCACAAACTTTCTTACGAAATGTAGGTATATTTCTCCCAATTATGGGTTAAATAATAGAGCAAAGTGGGCTCACTAATTCTGGTTGGCAGTCAGACTGGGAGTACAACCATGAATTCAAAGTGGTTTGACGTGGTACTAGTAACATCAAGTCAGAAATCCTCCTTGCTACTGAAACCACAGCAACACTATCTATTGTGAAGGCGGAGCCCTATGCCCGACGGATCGTTTGCAAGTTCACTCAATCGACCGATCATAACTCCATCCATCTCAAGGTGACATAATGCGCTATCTTGAAAGTTCATAAGTAATTATTTATTTTACGTCATAATTTTTGCAGGAATGTTCCCTGTTTGTTTGGTCGGACAGTGATCAGAATTTGGTAAGAACAGGATTTGTTTGGCGCTCTAGGAATTATCCTTTAGCCAAACTTAGTTGAAAGTAATGGACGTAAAAAAATACAAAAAGTAGAGTTCTTCGGGGTTTTTTTTTTTAGGACTGTGGTCAGAAATTAGTAATAAGAGATTTTTGGTACTCAACGAATGTGTCCTTTAGTCAGACTTAGTTGAAAGTAGACGTAAAAACAAAATATCAAAAGTAGAGTTCTTTATTTATTTGTTTGTTTTTTTTGTTTTTTTGGGGGGTTTTTTTGTTGTTTTTTTTTGTTTGTTTTTTTTTGTTTGTTTTTTTGTTTGTTTTTTTTTTTGTTCTTTTTGTTGTTTTTTTTCTGTGAGGATTGGGTAGAATTTTGCTTGGAGAAAGATCAGAATTTGGTCAGAAGTTGTTTTTGGGCAGCCTAGGAATTTTTCTCCTGGGCAAGACTTAGTTAAATGTAAGAATAACACTCAAAATATATAGCGTTTTTATTTTTTTTGTTTTTTTTTTTTGTTCAGTACTAAGAGGTTTTGGGGATGCTCAAGGAGTTTTATCCCTGAGTCAGACTTATTTGAAATTGGCAGGCGGAAAAATAATGAGTTAACAGTAGAGTTTTTTATTCGTTTTTTTTTTTTTTTTTTTGTGAGAACTGGTCAGAATTTTGATTGGGGGAAGATCAGAATTTGGTAATGTGTCTAGTGTCTTAGGAATTTTGCCCATGAGCCATCTGGTTGGTTGTTTATGTTTAGCAGCATATCAGCCCCCATATTCTTGAGCCAGACTTATTGAAAGTAAGAACAACGAACAAAAAAAAATGTAGTTCTTTGTTTTTTCTGTGTCGGGTGGGGGTTCTTTTATTGGTGGCAGGGTTTGTGGATTGTGGTCAGAATTTACTGAAGCTGGGTAAGCGTTTAATATTTGTATTCTCACTGGTCTTCCCGTCCCCTACTCCACCCCCTCCGAAAAATAAAAGCAAAACGATGAGAATACGAGAAGCAATTAGGAAACCTGGAGCCATTTGACACAGATTAGTGGACATATGTTTTCATTTGCATCAAACAGAAATAACAAAAATAAATGTGCAAGGATAGCTGGTGGGGTGTGAGGGATAAAACCAGGAGAAATTCTGAAAGTGGGTCGTGTGGCTGCTGCCTTGCAGGGTAATTCCCATATGCAGTTGTTGATAGGAATGAGCGAAACATTGCGGGGCAGGTTTGGCACCCTGAAATCATTAGGGTACCTTAGAGCGGCAGGTAAATGTTCTTTTTTTTTTCCTTTTTATTGAAGGATTTTTAGCAATTTGGAAAGATGGAGCGAGAAGAAGGGGAAGTCTTTGCAAGGTTTTATTAAGGAAATGGTTGGATATCAAAACGGGTTGCAGAGAGTAGAATTGTTATTTTATGATTCGAAATATCTGCAAGAATTCCAGACACTAAGACTATTAAACTCAAGTGAACCTCATTGGTGGCAGTAATAAAATGTGACATTTCTTTTATTCGTTATATGATAAACAGATAAAACTGGGTTTGGCAGACCAGGTTGTTTAAAAAATAACTAAAAGAAGTAATATTGATAGTTTTCATCAGGAAACAAAGAGCATTTAAATAAAGGGCTAGTGTCCTTTTTTAAATGTTTTATTTGATAGTTTTGGTTGAACCATTTAAATAAAGAGTGCGACTAGAAAATATGTTTTTTATCAAATTCACTTAACCTGTACAGTGATACGATTCTTACTGTATTTGCCTCACCCCACTGCATGAAAGAATACCGTATAGTTCGTATTATAGTCCGCACCTTTATATAACTCGCACTCCTATAAATTTCACTATCTGGACATAACTGGCTCGACGCTGGTGACCGGTTTCTCTGAAGCTATGTTTCCTGTTGGGGCGCACCCACCTTCTAACTAGAAATGGACTGGTCCCTCTTATATAAGTCAGCTCTAGAGAGAGGACGGGAGAGCGTCAGCGACAGCAGTCCAGAGAAGCTTACCCGTTACATACCGTTGGACTATAGACTTTGGATATTGTTTCGTACTAACCAACCTTCGTTCTACTAATCACTCTATTGTTAATTGCTTTTATGAATATACCAGTATTTTCCCCTACAACTGTGTTTGTCTTGATTCATACACCGACACGCGGGAAACTCACAACATCTCAACATTTCCCTAAGGTCCGAAGACACAATTCATATATAACCCGCACCGTTATATAACCCGCTCCCTATATATTTCGAGAAAGAATTCGCGTGGTTATAGTCCGGAAAATACGGTACACTTTGCACTCGATATTGTTGATAATGATGGCGACCTTCGATGGGAGTGGAGAGCCGTGATACACCCAATGTCAGAGGCAACACCCGCAAGGAAAATTCTGTCGGCCTAGCTGCGCCTGTTATGTGTGAGCGTAAGAAAAAAAAACCGTGATACAGGCAGTTATTTAAACAACCACAGCAGTTAGGAAATGGGCAGTGTTTCTTAAATATCGAAGACGAGAATGGAAGGTTAACATTCAGATAAGGGCTCTGGGGCCGCCAAACCACACATAGACAAAAACTTACACATACACTGACCGACAGCAACTGATGAAAAAGCGGTTGCAATGTCACGTAAAATGGATTAGGTCTAGTGCTATCCGTTGGTGAGAATAGCAGTCTCTCAGACATTGCAGACGAGAATGTAAGGTCCACATTCGGACGAGGGATCCAGATTCGGGTGTGAAGTTTTACAAGCTTTCTAAACTCCTGTATATCAGGAATATCAGCTGACCCTTTCTGATAGCAAGCAGTAGTTTCCTTGTAGCTACTGTTCATCCTTAAAACTTCCTCGTTGTTCACATGGTCTGTCTATGGTATTTTCAATACTCGTCGATAGAACTAAATGTCTGTCGCTCATAATTCATTTCTTCATCGATGAGGAAACTTTCCAGCATCCTCGGCATTTTTAAACTATTGTTCACCCAATACAAAACCCAAGAGCCACTAGAGAGTTCATTAATGAGAGTTATAAGAGTGTAAAGGGAGGAGGTAAGAAAGTACATATTCTGAGGATATGTAGGATGGATGATGGTTGACCGTAGACTTGAAGAAGTTAAGATCGTAGCAAGAGATTGCATGGCAAGTAAGCGCTCTCTTCTTTATTTTTAAAGATGTATAATTAAATCTTAATATTTTGCTTAGTTTCGGAAAGACAACTTTCGCTATCCCTAGGGGTGTTTGAATCTAAGCTGCCTTTTTTCTGATTGTTAGTATCAGTTTGTTTGTAGTTCGTTTTCTCCTTAAATTGTTCGCGTTACTCATGTGCTTTGCTTTTTGGCAGGGTTCCCAAGCATTTTTTGGTAAAAGTTTATTCTTCTATGTGCAGTATCTCTTCAGGACTTAGGTAATTCCCTGTCCTTTGTAGCTGTGTGTTACTGGCTCATAAACTGACTTTATGATGCAGTAGAAAAATACCAAAGGGAAGCAACAAATAACGCTTACAAGTAAATAAAATTGAAATCTTATATATATATATATATATATATATATATATATATATACACTCTCGTATAACGCGCAATCTAGTGTATTGTGCGACTCCCAAATTTTCACTCATAACAATTGATTCTTGTGTATCACGCGAATTTCTTTTTTCAAACACCAAATTACAATAGACTAACCTCTTTTCCTCTATCGCTTTCTTCTAGTTAAACAAGTTAAAAACTATGATAAAAATATGGTTAGTAACGCTATATTCGTTGCGTAAACGCGTATAGCTATAACGAGAAACAGCTAAACATACTTTGGTCAATGGCGTAGCCAGGGTCAGAGTACATACGCTAATTTTATATCTCGTGTATAATGCGACCTGCTTTAAATGAGCTTTAAAATTATACTTATGTTGATATATTTATGTATTTAATAATAATAATAATACCAGAACATTATTATTATTGATAATAATTAATATTATTGTTATAGTGGAACACACCTATTCTATAGTTAATAGACTCTCCCACCTATAATAAGTAGGAGTCGCGCAGTGGTTCGGTAAGTCAGTCGATGTCGAACGACCGGCTGAACGGTTCAACTCTCTGTCTACGGACGGAGAGGAACCCGAAGGAGGCTACTCCGAAGGGCGGAGTCTCCTTCGGGGAGGTAAAACCGGCCCTGAACCCGTTTATACGGGTTCAAACGGGCATATTTTGGGGCCGACCCCACGTGCTCGGGAAACCCACAATAAATAACCGACCTTGTGTCACATGTTGCCACGTTGGGGGTGGGGAGACTGAATACTGTCAGTCGACGTCGGACGACGGGCTGAATGGTTGAACTCTCTGCCTTCGGGCGGGGAGGAACCCGAACGAGGCTACGCCGAGGGGCGGAGTTTCGTTCGGGGAGGTAAAACGGACCGAGCCCGTTTATACGGGTTCAATGGGCATATTTTTGGGCCAAGCCCACGGGCTCGGAGAACCCACAATAAATAACCGACCTTGTGTCACATGCTGCCCCAGTGGGGTTGGGTGATTGAGTATCGTCAGTCGATGCCGGTCGACCGTTAGTCGGATACTAAAGTATCAGCGACCACAACTAGATTTACTCTGCGTCATACCTATATATCAAGTCCCTAACGTTTTAAACGTCGAACCTGTTTTAGGACCGACTTAGTACAAATACAGGCCTCCACTGTGAAACCACTCCACAACAATTATTTTATAATATTACTTTATAATAATCATACTCATTATAAAACCCAGGTTGTGTGTGTGTGTGTGTGTGTGTGTGTGTGTGTGTGTGTGTGTGTGTTGTTTATATATTGGATCGGATTTCTACATTTTCAACCGATTTCAACAAAACTTCACAGGGCTACGTAAAATTACCTTACGGTGGTTCTGACAGCGCCCAAAATTGGAAAAACACAATTGTTTTCGCTCGAAATCAATTTGAAAACACGATTAAGGGGCATCGCTGTCGGGAATGAAAGGGGGACAACTCATATCGAGTTATACTTATTATAAAACCCAGGTTGTTTGTGTGTGTGTGTGTTTATATATGGGATCGGATTTCCTACATTTTTCAACCGATTTCAACAAAACTTCACTTTTTTGGCATGTAGTGTTTCTTATTGTCTTGCACACTTTTTTCTTTTATTTTACATTCAGAATGCTTTAAAAATTCCATTTACAAGACAATTGTTTATAATAAAAATTCTATTCAATCAGTAGACTCATAACGATTGAAAACAATGTTTTTGTTTGAGTTTGGTTTGACCAATTCGTAAAAAAAAAAAAAAAAAAACTAATTAAGACATGCGTGTCCGTCAACCTTAAACAATAATCTTTGTCAATTTTATTTTTCAGTCTTTATGATGGTCGATACTTGATCTATCTCTTACTTTTACATCCCCGGTCAACGCCGGGCTCTACTGCTAGTATTTTATATAATATAATTATAATAATAATAATTAATATTATTATTAATAATAATAATAAAATTATTATTATTATTAAGTACCTTATATACTCGTGTAATGCGCGATCTCGCGTATCGTGCGACCTCCAAATTACCACTTATAAAAATGATTTTATTACGGGGTAACAAATTACAATAAACTAACCTCTTTTTCTCTGTCTCTTTATCCCATCTCCTACTTAAGTTAAAAATGTAAAAGAGAATGATAAAAGTATCGTTAGTAACGCTACACTCATTGCGTAAACGCGTACAGCCATAAACAAACGAACGAGAAACGGCTAAACATCTTATAAACGTAAACAATTGAAAAAATGCCTATTCGCTATGTTTGTATTTTATAATACGACACTGAAATGTGAATATTACATGCATTATTAGTGGATACAGTTAAGTAAAACATTAGTTTTATCAAAATCGTGTTTATTTTAAATACACCCGAACTTTTTGACTACAGTGAATGGATATATAGTTTGCTCAACGGAGTGGTGATTTCGATCCTCACTAGGTGACCCATACTTTCGGCCTTGTGCCACATCTAAGCTATGCTTGGAAAATCACTATAGTTTGCTCAACGGCGTAACCAGAGTCAATAGTACATATGTTATGGCTTTCTTTCCATAAAACTGACAATCTTTTCAATAGCTTTTTTAATTTCAGCCCAGGTTTCATCACAATCATGTTTTTTTATTTCCTTGTTCATTATGACAGTGTGAATGCTGGAGAATAGTTTCTTTGGAAGATTTTATATCATACAATGTTGACTTTCCGATCTTGAACTCAGCCATTAGTTACAATGAACTTTCACGGGCGTTTAGTTTAAAATGTCCACTTTTTGCGATAACTCCAAATTTGTGCTTTTCCTCTTATTCCCATCATCTTTTGCACCAATACAAGCAAATTGGGGTGAAATAAGCCTAAGCAATTATCGAAAATAATTTCCTGAAAAACAGAAATTTCTAATCAGATACGTAGCACCCAAATTGTTCAAATATGCACATCAAAATAATGTCCGGATATGCGGGATTCCGGATATGAAGCACTCCGGATATGAGGGATTCTACGGTGTTTGAATATTAATGACCCTTCTTAAAACTGTAGAAAATACTAAAATATTCCTTGGTTTCGGGTATATTTACATTTGAATATTTTCTCTCGGGTAGAACATGTTTAATTACATCTTTAATACTTAAAATCCTATATCGCCCACCAAAATTTCTGTTGTTGCTAATCGCCCACCTAACAGGTGAAATCGGCCACCGCTGGGCGATTATGCCCAGGCTGAAAAATCCTGGTCTATGTTATTCTCAGGACTCGTCGGTTGATCCACATCTCTATCGGAAACCATGGTCTATGCATTCTAAGACCCGTCGAGAGGCCCATATGTCTATCGCTTTAGGTATGCAGAAACGTTGGACAGTCTCCTCACAGCTTTCTTCATCTGTGAGGAGATTACCCTACGTTTCTGCTGTTTTATACGCACCAAAATTGAAGGTTGTTAAATAATAAGATAAACATTGGTAATAGTCGTAGAGTAGCCTCCTTCAGCGATGCAACACGTCTGCTGCCAAAAAATAACACTACTTAATTTACAAATATTCCCACAATTCACTTTTATGCGCTTCTTTCGCTGTCTTTTTCTTTAATGTTTTATAGCTGATTACCTCCCTTTAAAATATTCCTTCTTTCTTGCGCTTTTGCTCATGGACGTGCCATCCACACTCTGACCCGCTTTGTTTGTTTCTTATTCCCTTGTCTTTGACGCCTTTTCTATACCTCTCTTTTGCTTCCCCTGGCGCTACCCTCCCTCTCTAACGCTCTCCTCTCTCTCAGTATATTTCCTCTTCAGTTTTTCATCGTTTTCTTAGTTTTCCTTCTCTCTCTCTCTCTTTCCTTGTTTCTCCAACGTTTTCTGTTTCTTCTGTTGACGTTTTGTTTCTCTCTTTCAAGATTTTACTCTGTCTTTTATTGAATTAGTTTTCCTTTGGGTACGACTAGCCCACGGAAAATTACAGTAATGTGCAACCTTTATTAGTGAAATCATAGCATTAATATTTTGTGGCTACTATTGTTCCTCAAGCTGTATGCAAAACTTAGCAACAAACTTTGATTTTTTTTCTGACCTAAGATTATAGTTTACAAGCGGTTATTCAGTATTGACTAAATTCGATGTTGATTAACTTTGGCGATCTTCCAAAAATCACTGCTTTCAGCGTAACTTGAGCGTAGGCCACTTTTTATTTTATTCTTTTTTTCTTGTATCTAATGATATATATATATATATATATATATATCCACAGTTGTTTTCATTCCAAATGCACAAAATCTGGATCATAATCATATAAGTGTAGGTTGTTATTAACTGCTTGAACAAATTTCAATTGTGAAAATTGAAAGCGAGCGAACTTGTTTTCCGAAATAAAATGCTGAGTAAACAAAGTTTGCAAATGCTTAGTAGACTGCAGCGAAGAAAAAAGTGAAGAATAAAATAAAATTGTAAAACAAGTTTTTATTTTAAATTCCTAATGCATCACAATCCAAATAAATGCCATCTCATCTCGAAAAATCAATAACATCATATATGGGTGTGTTTTCTAGCAAATACGGTATAGCTTAGAATGGAAACCATGCGCCCAAAAATACACAGGCGAAACATCTCGAGATTTAAAATAAATAATATATGAACATCAACCGAAATTAAAATTAAGCGAAATATATTTGGATACTACTGAAATATCCTTGATTACAAATTTGTTCGAGAAAACACCGTATTAATATAAGTTTATATAAATTTTTATCGTTGCAATACATTACCTGTTACAATATCGTAACTAATTCAGGATGTAGAGACCTTAAATATAATAGCAGCAGCTCTTGAATATAAAAAAAAAATACGTGAACCCTAAATTAACTCTCTCTTTTCTGGGTTTTCCTCTTTCGAAATATATGATATGAACTTTCAACGCTGGAGGTAAAAGGGTTGTGAACGCTTCCACACTAAAACACACCAACACAATCAGTCTCACTCGAATATATTCATGAACATTTCGTTGTGTATGCAATTAACTTCTAACAAAAGAAACGCCTTTTTCCTTTTGATACTTTGTCTAATAATTCTTCTCAATTGGTCAGTTATTTTGTGCAGGTATTCTTTTCACCACCATTATTGCATGTACTATAAAATGTCCCCGTAAGAAACCTTATAAATTTATTTATTGAAGTAGCTAAACACTAAAAGGGGCATGCACAGAACCTAAATAGTAATGGTAATAATAACCGTTTCCCTACAAGGAAACATTTGGTATTCATTGACCAAGCAGCCAGTACTACTTTCACTTTAAATTTATTAAATCTTTCTCTTAAAACATTTTCTTCAGGTAACCTGGTTTCTCAAGCTCATAAGCTGTTTGTCTATATTTCTGAGATGAGGTATTATGTTCACTATTTACATTATTCGAACTATTGTCCTCATCTTTGTCGCCATATTTATTACAACGTCTCAACCGTTGTACGCTCCGGCCTTCTTCAGATGGTAGGAATGTCGGACTGAACCCTTTATTTCGCTCACTGGGGTAGACTGTTCTAGTTCCATGTTCCATGGGTGTCAATTACCAGTTATCTCCTGTTAATTCCCGTCTCCAAGTTCTCCGCTGCCTCAATCGGGTATTGAACTCACAATCATTGGGTCCTCTCACTGGATCTAACCAACGCCTTTATCCACTGTGCCATGTGTCCTTGAGTAGCTGTTATCGCTCTTTCGAGTACTAATGGAAGTTTCCTTCCTAACATTTTATTTGTCGTGTTGTTTTAGGTTGTAAACATTTTTGGAGATAATAATGATTTACTGATACAAGTTCTAGTATTTAACCCATAGCTGGGGTGGGTAGAAGAGAAGGATTAATACGATTCATTTATGTCATTCATGTTATTTGAGTATAAGTGAATATAACGAACCCGAGTGGAATTAGAACTCGGCTCTCCGATTTCTAATGCTGATATCCATACCCACACATACGAACTTAGAACTCATACTTACCTGGCACAGGTCGAGTAGTTATTTTATCATCTTTCAGCTTCGTATCTGTGTTCGGGTAGAGTGCAACTCAGTTGCGGGTCCGTGGGAGGATAGAGGTGCAACGGAGGAAAATCACACTGTGAAGTTCCCAGCCTTGGGGAACAGATGCCCGAGGCTGCACCTTCTCATGACACTAGAGAGAGGGACGAAGCCAGACGGTTGCGGTGGATCGGAGAATTTTCGTGCTTGGCCCGGGTGTACGCGCTCGGGTTCCCCACATTAAACCCGACATTGTGTCAAATTCCGTCTCAGTGGGGATTGTCAGGGTGAATATCCAGACAAACTTACAACTCCTGGTATTCCCAGGTGGTCACTGACCAGTTTTGACGATGATCGGAGAACCACTATTTCAACGTGGTATGACACACAAATTTCTAAAATGAAACACTCGTATACACAGGCTTATTAGTGAGGCATCTACCTGTGAATGGCACATCTTCCAAAGATAAATGAATCGAACAGTTTAACACAATGAGATCCACCAAGTTATCTCGTAATTGGCAGTTTTTATTGCGATTGGGACTACTAATTAACTCGCGCCTGGAATTTTCTGATACATTTTCATCTGTGAGCGCGATTAACGTGTTTATTGTCAGTGATACCTTTAGAGCGTATACTTAAAACTTCAGTTGAAGCTATAAATCTTCAAAAAAAAATTTTATTGCTTAAATTGACAGTTAAAATGTTAGCGCGTGAATTCGGATTTCGTAATTAACGTTCAGGCCGGTAAAAGTTGTTAATGCTGTTTATTATAAACAGAGAATTTACTTAAATATTTGTGTCTATATAAATAACGTATAAGAATAAAACATACATACATACATATATATATATATATATATATATATATATATATATATATATATGTCACACATTATGAAATGGACAAATTCTGACAATTATTTTAAGACATTTTTTATGTTTATACGTTCTTTTTATAGATACAAATATTTAAATAAATGCTCTGTTTATAATAAACAGTATTAACAAAATTTACCGGCCTGAATGTCCGAGAAATTTTCATAGAAAATATGCATCCTACCATTTAACTCAATACAAACAATTAATGCACATGGTATGCCGCAAGGTCCTCTCATCATGTTTTGAATTTGAACTTGTCGTTCTCCTAGACTGTTTACCAATCAAGGCTAAATAGTACAGTCTGCCCTACCATTTAACCTATAGCTAAGGTGAGAACTGATGAAGTCATAACTTTCTCAAGGATATTTAAGCATTAAAGGATATTTACGCATTAATGCAACAATGGCGACTAATATGAGAAAGAAATATGACAAACTGGAAAAAGTTTTCCCTCTCTGCCATTGTTTTTGATATATGAAAAAAAAATTCCTGTAGATATATATATATATATATATATATATATATATATATATATATTGACTCTCCCGTTGAATTCGACATATGAGGGTCAAGCAGATCGGTTCCTTGGAAACCGAGAGCCCGACAACAGCACATGAGATTTGATTATAGTGGTGAAGGTTTCGTGCAGGACCATCCACACTTTTTGAAGGGCCGAATGCAGAGACCTGGTGCACTACGTGCCACAAGGTCCCCAAACGACCCTCCGCAGGTTTTGAGTTCAGAGTTGTCCTCCAAGGCTATAGAACCCAGTCTGTCCTGCTATTTGCCCATAGCTGGAGGGAGACGAAGAGGAAGTGAATGTAATGGATTCGACTGAATTCGAACTCGGCTCTCCGATTCCTCAATCCAAGCCGCTATCCAATACTCCACCGTACATTGCCCATATATATATATATATATATATATATATATATATATATATATATATATATATATATATATATATATATATATATATATATATATATATATATATAATCATCTGCGATTCAAAGCCAAGACTCACCTTCGTACGCATATTATTCGTGATTTGTTGTTTGCTGATGATGCGGCTCTTGTAGTGACATCCTTTGAGGAGGCCCAACATCTAATAAATCGTTTCTCTGCTGCATGTAAAGCATTTGGTCTTACACTTAACATAAAGGAAACTGAAGTAGTGCACGTACCGTGTTCTGCTCCGAAGCAATTGCGTGGTGAGAAATAAAAACCACCCGTCTACAAATTTCCAGAGAGACCATTGAGAGTAGAAGACAAACCCCTGAACTATGTTAAGTCTTTCACCTATCTTGGTAGCAAAGTCAATTACAGTGAAACTTTAGATGATGAAATCATTCATCGGATTGCTAAGGCTATCAGTGCTTTTGGCAAACTTCACCATCGCTTGTGGAATGAGCGGGGTATTCGACTGGATACGAAAATTCGGGTTTACAGAGCTGTTGTACCAGCTAGATGTTTTTCATAAAAGCTGTCTGCGTGCAATCTGTGGAGTTAAGCTTCAAGATAGGACATCTAACGTAGACCTGTTTAACAGGTGTAATACTGGAGGAATCGAAACTTTTCTCATACAGTCTCAGTTACGGTGGACTGGTTATGTCTTGAGAATGTCTGATGACAGGATACCCAAGATCCTAATGTACAGCCAGTTAGATCAGAGCTACAGGAATGTAGGACGCCCATGGCTAAGATACAAAGACAAGCTGAAAAGCAACTTGTCATCAGTCAATATACCACATAAGACTTTTGAGCGCTTAGCTTTGGAGCGGGTAGAATGGAGATCAGCATATTTTAGTGGACGATGATTCAGACAAGCAGATTGAAAACTGCTGTTTTCAATCTGCTTGTCTGAATCATCTTCAAGAAGCGAGAGCAAGATCTAAAAGGTCAGCCAATCTATCAGTGATCTCATTTCACAATCCTCACACTTGCTCCAATTGTGGCCTCCTTTGTAAATCACTAGCGGGTCTTAAGTGCCACTTAAGATTATCGTACAAACTTTCATAACTGAATCAATAAGCTGTCAGATCCTCATACGTCGAAAGCGACGGGAGAGCCCATTATATATATATATATATATATATATATATGGGGGGGGGGTAATTAATCCAAGTGAATCCTAATAATAAACTGATCCACAAAGAGAGCTCAATGTGTTTATTATAACAGAGCATATATAGATAAATTACATATAAGAGAAATTCCAAAATACTCCATATGTATTGTTATTTCAGCCCGTAAGTATTACCATGCAAGGTTGGCCAACACGTAGGGGTTAGGAAATAAAATTATATATATATATATATATATATATATGAAAGATTTGTGTCTATAACACAAAAAAGAGAATGTTCAGCTTTGAAAAGCATAAGAAAAATTAATTCCTTTTAAATATGTCGAAATATCCTCGCGAGACTAGAAACACGTATAGCAAAAATATGCGCTTTCTCTCTTCTTTTTAGTATATATATATATATATATATATATATATATATATATATATAAGAAATAATGGATTTTTTATTTCTTAAGCCGACAGGATTTATCCCTCAATATTCGATAAATCTTACTATAGACAGATATGCACTTTCCGATTTCTCGAATATTCAGGATTATAGACGAAAATAAATATATAGAGCGTCTATTCTAATATGAGTATCCACTAAAAATAACATTAAAAGTGATATATATATATATATATATATATATATAATTGTTTATATTCTTTTAAGCATAAACCGCTGACAAGTTTATTTTATTTATTTATGCATTGAAACATTCAAAGCAGTTTCTTTCAAATCCATTTCTTCGTCTTTTATGAATTACTTTGGAGCAATGACTATTTTTATACCATCTAAAGCTTTTCCTTCCTAAATCATGAATTATCACAATATAACAGTCCAAAGGAAAAGTGTAATTTTGTATTTACATGAATATTCATGTTCTAGGGCCTTCTATTCAGTCTTTTTTCCTGATTGGTCATTTGAAATGAGACAATATCGATCGAAATAAATAACAAAAAAAAAAAAATTATTGCAAGTCATTGTCGATTTTTGCTCTCAATGGAAAAAAAGCTATTGGTTGTTATTCCAACAATTCAGTCTTTTACGATTTTGTAATGGCAAGCGTTTTAATAGAGAACGCAGAATGCGACACTAAAATCCGAAGGCACATTTGAATAACAAAAGTTGCCTTCCAAAAGCTAAACAAACTATAAAGAAACGGGAAAATTTCATTAGAAACAAAGAAAAATGTAGTGAACTGTTATATAATATCAGTGCTGACATATGGCAGTGAATGCTGGAGAATCTCCTCAAAGATGAAGCAACAGAAATGTGGTTCTACAGAAGGATGCTGAGAATACCAGGTACTGAACATCTGAGCAACGATTGAGGAATCAGAGAGCCGAGTTCGAACTCCAGTCAAATCCATTACATTCACTTACTTGCTAATACCCTTGGGAAAGGTACGAATCTTCTTCTTCTCTCCCGCCAGCTATGGGTAAATAGCAGTACAGACCGGGTTCTATGGCCTTTGATGGCAGCTGGTCTACCGCAGAAAGAAATAGCAACCTACTGAGGGAAAAAAATCTACCTCGTCAGTCATGTATCGAAATATACATGATCGCCTAATCTTGTATCACGCATAGCACATAACTGATATAGAATTTGTCTTGTCCGTCGGTTTTTTGCGTAAACATAGGGTATAGGTTACTTTGTCTACTGCAAGGAAAAGTTGGTTTACTATGTCTTCCCCGAGAAATCTTCTCGTCAGAATCCATCTTGCACATTTATAAATCTATCATTAGTCCATGCATTGAATACTGGCCTGGTGATCTTACTGTACGTCTCGAGATTATTGATAAAATCCGAAGAATCTGTAATGTAATCGATCCTGACCTGGCATTTCGACTTCAGTACTTTCTCATTGATCTGACGTAGCTTCCCTCTGTCTTGTCTACAAATAATTGCATGGCAACTGCTCTGACGAACTTTTTTATCCTCTGGTGCTCGGATGATCGCCAACATCCTGAGAGGACACTAGTAGCTTAGAGTTAGTCTCTTTCTGCTGCTGTTGCTTTCGTCTCTCACCGAAGGCATCACTGTTGATGGAAGCGCCTTGATGTCGCTATTGGTGGCCTGGTTAAGCATGCCTGCAGTGGGATCCATCGCTAACATCAGCCATGTCGGATCTGAAGATTTATTTTACCGAAAATTACAAATGTGGCATACAGTCAAAATGCGGGTGGGGGGCGTGTTGGCGGAGACTGCACTTCTCCTGTCTTACCATTAACCTAGCTAGTCTCAGACAGTGACCTTCCGTACAAAGACTTTTGCACTTGAACTTCTCGCTTGTGTAGCTCCCTTTCAGCTTCTTAATTTCGGATTACGGCCGCAATACGTTGGTACACCAATTCCCGTACGATCAACAAAGTTAAACAACGTTGAGCCTGAACAGTACTAGATGGGTGACCACTTGGGAATACCAGGTGCTGTAAGCGTGGATGTGTGAGTGGTGTAATGGATACTGGCTCGGAATTGTTAATTGGATTGAGAGCCGAGTTCAAATTCGCACTGTGTTCTCTATATTCACTTACGCACAAATTCCACTGGAGACGATATGATTCCACCTCTTTCTTTCCTCAGCTATGGATTAAATAGTAAGACTTACATCACTAAATCATTATTATCTGAAAAAATCTTGCAATCTAAAAATATTTTCTGGCTTTAAATAACCTACAAAGATTGGTAAAGTGTAGAAAACTAATCAATAAAAAAGATACTTACTTTCCAAACAACTTTGACTTTCAAAAATATAAATGTAATGTCATTTTTCAACTTCTGTTTCTGTTCTTTTATTGCCCTCTAGTCTTAAGTATGTTTTCATTTCTCAGATTCTTACACATTCAATAACCTTTTGCGTTTTAGTGGCTTTATCGCCTTGCTTGGGGTGAAATGATGAAAAAAATACTTATACCTGGTGGAGCCATCCTTCTCCAGGTCAAAACACAGCCGATGTGAATTTCATTGGTTAGGGGAACACTTCACCCTGACTATTCACTACTGTCGAGGACACTCTCTGCCTAGCAATGCCATATCTTTGATACTATGGCTACTTATACAGCAATGGAGCTCAGTCAACCCGATTATGCATGAGGCCCATTGAGCATACAAGGAGATCCTTTCACAGGTTTTGTTTTTAATTCTGCATCTAGCCACCTTCCTCCTCAGAAAAATCTTCTGAGGGAATCAGTTTAGTCACGAATGGCCAAAACATGAAACAGGTAGTATTAGATTATATGGTACCAGTAGCAACCGTAGAGTGACCTGACATAACCATACTTTGACCGTATACCAAGCTATTGATAAATAAAACAGCCATGTCATCTGTTCCTACACAAAGTGTTTTATAGCAGGGAGTCTCATCATACAAATGAGTGTCCCCAACATATAAGCTGTGGAAGATTGATTTGTTAGTTTAATGGCATATCAACACCTTAGGGGTCATTTAAGAAAATAGTCAGCCATGCATATAAATGTTTGTTGGTTGGTTAGTTGATTTTCTTTAGCAGCATATCAACACCTCTATGGGTTATTTAAGGCCAAAATCTAAATATTTTATACATAGTCATATACTTTCAGGTTAAAAGGCATGTTTTTTAATGATATAGTTTGTAGAGAGATCATAATTGCTAGTACTTTCACTACAAAAATGTATTGTTGGTTATTTTGCTATAAAAATGTATCATTGATTTTTGTTTAGATTATTCACTATTTACCCATAGCTGGGACCCTAACAGGTGCTACCACCGCAGATTATGGTGGTCCTGTGAACAACAGTGATTAAGAGGTTCCATGCTCCTCAAAACCCCCAATCTCCCAATCACAGACCTTTCTATAATTCCGAGCACTTTTGGCTATACTTTTAGCCATTATCAAGGATGATTTTATATTTGCATTTTAATTAGGTGTATGGGTCATGTTTATGCTTTTAGAGTTATTTATCTATAAAAAAAAATCACTACAATTGTTTTTTAAAGAATTCAATAATGTAAAACAGACACTAGTTAACAATGGCTTCCTTAACCATCTTATAAACCACCAAATTAGACTATTTCTTCCCAAAGTAAATAACAACAATCGTGAACACAATAAAAAATAAGAAATATTTTCTACAAAAACCAAATACACATCAACTAAAAAGAAGATGAATCTACACTTAGAAATATAAACACATAAACTACCCAAATTGACCCAAACAAAAACTCAAATTAATGATCCACTACAAAAAATTTAAAACACCTAACCTTATCCTTAAAAATAGCAACACACCAACAAAATTAAAATTACAATGAACAAACATTATTTATGAGTTCAAATGCCCCTTATGTAAATGTTTTACTGATCAAACCGAATTAAATCATCATCATCATCAGCATCTTGCGGCCTCAGCCGAGATTGAACTCACTACACCTCTCCAGTATTCCCTATCTGTCATAGCACCTAAAAGATCTTCCTTAGGGATCAACGTGTCACGTTTTATCCTATCTGGAAAGGTTAACTTGCGTGATCGATTGATCCAACTTTTCCGCGTACTTATTGAACCAATCTTACTCTATGGCTCAGAAACTCTCTCAGCAAAACAACAGCGTCGTTTAGATGGATGTTATACATGTCTTTTAAGAAGAGTGCTTAATCTCTCATGGTGAAACCACCCAACTCTAGAAATGATATATGGTGACTTGCCAAGGGTATCAACTTTAGTTTGTAAGAGACGTGTCCAGTTCGCCGAATTAAATAATTACATCGGTCAAACAAGTATATGTCTATCCAGATGCCTTACACTACTCCTATCTGACAATAGCTCGATTAGAATTCATTTAAACACCCGTACAAACTTACCAGACTCCATCCGAAACATATTAGTAGAAAATACAAATATAATAACTTCATCCGAATGTAAAAAAAGATAATAAAAGTTTTAATAATAAAAAAGAAAAAGCCAATATTTAATAATATTAACTACAAACACAGTCACAATGTGCTAATTGTGTTCAGAAAATATAACATGCCTATAACTCTAAAAACATATACACAATCCATACACCCAATTCAAAAGTAAAAATAAAATCATCCTTGATAATGGCTAAAAGTATATCCGAAATCACTTGCAATTATGAAACATTAGGACAGTTTCTACACACTCTTTGTCCAAAAAAGAAAAGACTTATTCAAACACAAGAAAATTAAATAAAAAGATTAATTGTAGTACCTTGTCTGTCATTTTAATGAAATATGTATAAATGAAGGATTGCTGTCTAAATACACAATTATATATATCTGTATATATTGATAACTATCTATCTATCTATCTATATATATATATATATATATAGAGAGAGAGAGAGATAGATAGATAGATAGATAGATATGAACGGACATAGATAGATAGATAGATAGATAGAACGGATATATATGAACGACATAGATAGATAGATAGATAGATAGATATGAACGGACATAGATATAGATAGATAGATGATAGATGATAGATATGAACGGACATAGATAGATAGATAGATAGATAGATAGATAGATATGAACGGACATAGATAGATAGATAGATAGATAGATAGATAGATATGAAAGGGACATAGATAGATAGATAGATAGATAGATGAACATATGAACGGACATAGATAGATAGATAGATAGATAGATAGATAGAATATGAACGGACATAGATAGATAGATAGATAGATAGATATGAACGGACATAGATAGATAGATAGATAGATAGATATGAACATAGATATAGATAGATAGATAATATGAACGGACATAGATAGATAGATAGATAGATAGATATGAACGGACATAGATAGATAGATAGATAGATAGATAGATATGAACGGACATAGATAGATAGATAGATAGATAGATATGAACGGACATAGATAGATAGATAGATAGATATGAACGGACATAGATAGATAGATAGATAGATATGAACGGACATAGATAGATAGATAGATAGATAGATAGATAGATAGATATGAACGGACATAGATAGATAGATAGATAGATAGATAGATAGATATGAACGGACATAGATAGATAGATAGATAGATAGATAGATATGAACGGACATAGATAGATAGATAGATAGATAGATAGATATGAACGGACATAGATAGATAGATAGATAGATAGATAGATAGATAGATATACACACATACCTATTAAACAATATTGACAAGATGTGTCTGCCAAAATATTTGCAATAATATTATGTGTGAGCTAAGGATATTGATATAAGTTTTGTGTTATTATTTCTATATGGTTTCTTTATCAGGGACATTACAGGCTTTCATGTCTGATGAGACTAGGATGCCATTGTTAGGTTTCTCAGAATGTAATAAGTGAAAGAATTCGCTGGCAGAACCAACACTATGTTTATTTAATAAGTATGGCTGGATTGGTTTGTTTAGAGTTTTAGATAAGTTACATACAGAAGTAGGAATTTGAGAGATTATGGGATATAGCGGTAAGTTTGGATTATGAATTTTAACATTTCCCCATAAAGAGGCAAGATGATCATCAAAATTTTGTTAAGTTTCATGGATGCTATTTTTCCTTTATTAGTTGTAATGAGTTTGTTTATTTGTGTCTTAAGAAGATTAGAATTATTTTTATTCAATTTCTTGAATTTGTCTGGAATATTAAGGATGGTCTTGAGCTTTTGTTAGTCAGTCTTATTTAAAATGACAGAACTAGTAGATTTGTCAATCTTCTTATATAAAAAAGCAAAGATTAAAATAGTGTATAAATAAACTTAAGAATTACTAAATAACAAACTCATCACCTTGAATTTTAAATGTTACTCAAAGTTGAAAGCATAAAAGATCGGAGTAACTATGTTAGACAGCACTCTCTTTAAAAATACTAGAAAGAAATTAAAGGAAACAACAAATATTATAATTAGAAAGCTGATAATTCAGTCAGGGACACAGAAAATTAATTATTTATTATAAAAAATTTAAAACTGGTAACCTCATTATTAAAAATAGTAATTCATTTGCAAGATCAAAATTACAGAGGACCATTAGTATAGCTGGCCACTCGTATTCAAGGACACCTTTGCGCAGGTGTGGTATTGTAGCCAATGAGAATTCAGGGTGTCGGTTGCTCTCTTGAGGGGTGTAGACATTCTGATCCTTGCTGGTGGTATCACGGCTGCGACTAGCTTGGACCGGCTCTGACCAGCCTGGACCCGCTATGACTAGCTTAGACCAGCTTGGACAAGCTATGACCAGCTTGGACCAGCAGCCTGAGTGAAAAAACTCGGGTCCCCAC
The DNA here is from genome assembly GCA_903632075.3 of Acanthosepion pharaonis. Classification (NCBI taxonomy): domain Eukaryota; kingdom Metazoa; phylum Mollusca; class Cephalopoda; order Sepiida; family Sepiidae; genus Acanthosepion; species Acanthosepion pharaonis. The sequence continues at coordinate 425,621 of CAHIKZ030000309.1, read as the reverse complement.
GTTAAACTGACCATATGTCACATGTCAGTGGGGGGGGGGGGGGTCAAGTAAATACCCCTATTGCAGACACTTGCTCAGGCACATATGTGTTTCTTCACCACCCACAGAGTCCACATGTGGTTTATACTGCAAGTATGATGAGCTGACCTTAGTTACAGTTTCAGGTAGAGAGAGGTCTGTCTATCCAATCTCATTCACAAGGATTGGGTCAACCCATGGTATGGTTTTCAAGCACTTTCCAAATGTGCCGCACATTGGGATCAACCCCTCCAGTCCAATAACATCAGGACATCTCCTTCCTGACAAATAGACCATGGTGAGATTCAAACCTGGGTCACATGGGCAGAATGTGGACATTCTAACCACTCAGCCACATTCCCATACAGAGGACAAATATCATTTAGGAATTTATGTCCCATAAGGATCCATTTTCCTGACCAATCCAAGTTTGTGAATAATTGAATTGGACATACTAAACATGTTTAACAGGAAGACTCACATTATACCTCTCGGACAATAGTTCAATTAGATATCATTTAAATACACATGAAGATCAACCAAAATCTATCCATAACATACGCATTGATAATGCAAATATAATAGACTCATCCACATGTACAAAAAGGCTAAAAATAATGGATGCATTATTAATTAAAAAAAAAGAAAAAGACAACACTAAATAATATTAACTATGAACACAGTCATAATGTACTGACCATGTTTGGAAAATAAGACATTCCTTTAACTCTAGATACATACATAAAACAATATATTCAGTTAAAAGTAAAATAAAATTCATCCTTCATCGTAGCTAAAGGTGTATCCAAAAGATCTTGGAAAACATTAAGACAATTTTTATATAAGTTATGTCCTAAATTGAAAAAATTATACACATATAACCCATGAGAAGTTATATAAAAATTTCAACCACCACACCTTGTCAGTTGTCATTACAAAACTTGCATAAAAGAGGTATTGCTGCCCAAATACATAATATATATATATATATATATATATATATATTATTATTATTATTTTATATGCACAGTATTTTGGAGAAAGTAATCAATATCTGTGATAGAGCTGACATATTGAGTTCTATGAATTTGAGTTTGTGAGCCTGTTTGTCTGATGATTGCAAAAGTGGGAAACCCAGGTTCACAAACTAATATCCATACAACTGCATATATATATATATATATATATATATATATATATATATATATATATATATTATTATTATTATTATTTTATTTTATATGCACAGTATTTTGGAGAAAGTAATCAATATCTGTGATAGAGTTAACATATTCAGTTCTATGAATTTGAGTTTGTGAGCCTGTTTGTCTGATGATTGCAAAAGTGGGAAACCCAGGTTCACAAACTAATATCCATATTAACTGCATATATATATATATATATATATATATATTATTATTATTATTATTTTATATGCACAGTATTTTGGAGAAAGTAATCAATATCTGTGATAGAGTTAACATATTGAGTTCTATGAATTTGAGTTTGTGAGCCTGTTTGTCTGATGATTGCAAAAGTGGGAAACCCAGGTTCACAAACTAATATCCATACAACTGCATATATATATATATATATATATATTATTATTATTATTTTATATGCACAGTATTTTGGAGAAAGTAATCAATATCTGTGATAGAGCTAACATATTCAGTTCTATGAATTTGAGTTTGTGAGCCCTGTTTGTCTGATGATTGCAAAAGTGGGAAACCCAGGTTCACAAACTAATATCCATACAACTGCATATATATATATATATATATATTATTATTATTATTATTATTTTATATGCACAGTATTTTGGAGAAAGTAATCAATATCTGTGATAGAGCTAACATATTCAGTTCTATGAATTTGAGTTTGTGAGCCTGTTTGTCTGATGATTGCAAAAGTGGGAAACCCAGGTTCACAAACTAATATCCATACAACTGCATATATATATATATATATATATATATTATTATTATTATTATTTTTTATATGCACAGTATTTTAGAGAAAGTAATCAATATCTGTGATAGAGCTAACATATTCAGTTCTATGAATTTGAGTTTGTGAGCCTGTTTGTCTGATGATTGCAAAATGGGAAAAACAGGTTCACAAACTAATATCCATATAACTGCATATATATATATATATATATATTATTTATTATTATTATTATTTTTATATGCACAGTATTTTGGAGAAAGTAATCAATATCTGTGATAGAGCTAACATATTCAGTTCTATGAATTTGAGTTTGTGAGCCTGTTTGTCTGATGATTGCAAAAGTGGGAAACCCAGGTTCACAAACTAATATCCATATAACTGCATATATATATATATATATATATATATTATTATTATTATTATTTTATATGCACAGTATTTTAGAGAAAGTAATCAATATCTGTGATAGAGCTAACATATTCAGTTCTATGAATTTGAGTTTGTGAGCCTGTTTGTCTGATGATTGCAAATCTGGGAAACCCAGGTTCACAAACTAATATCCATATAACTGCATATATATATATATATATATATATTTATTATTATTATTATTTTATATGCACAGTATTTTAGAGAAAGTAATCAATATCTGTGATAGAGCTAATATATTCAGTTCTATGAATTTGAGTTTGTGAGCCTGTTTGTCTGATGATTGCAAAAGTGGGAAACCCAGGTTCACAAACTAATATCCATACAACTGCATATATATATATATATATATATATATATATATATATTATTATTATTATTTTATATGCACAGTATTTTTGGAGAAAGTAATCAATATCTGTGATAGAGCTAACATATTCAGTTCTATGAATTTGAGTTTGTGAGCCTGTTTGTCTGATGATTGCAAAAGTGGGAAACCCAGGTTCACAAACTAATATCCATATTAACTGCATATATATATATATATATATATATATATTATTATTATTATTATTATTTTATATGCACAGTATTTTGGAGAAAGTAATCAATATCTGTGATAGAGCTAACATATTCAGTTCTATGAATTTGAGTTTGTGAGCCTGTTTGTCTGATGATTGCAAAAGTGGGAAACCCAGGTTCACAAACTAATATCCATATA
>CAHIKZ030000309.1:417500-420000 GCA_903632075.3 Acanthosepion pharaonis | reverse complement strand
TAGAGCTAACATATTCAGTTCTATGAATTTGAGTTTGTGAGCCTGTTTGTCTGATGATTGCAAAAGTGGGAAACCCAGGTTCACAAACTAATATCCATAAACTGCATATATATATATATATATATATATATATATATATATTTACATACACTTTTATGTCTAATATTGAGCATTTTATCACATAAATATTTACATATCTCTAATATTGAGAAATTATCCATAAATATAGCATAAAACTATATATATATATATATATATATATATATATATATATATATAAATATATATATAATTATACTCGTCTGGAAAAACCTTAGGTATTTTGGCTTGTAACTGAACAAACCAATGCCCAAGGAAAAATAATTGATAAAAAAAAAAGAAAGAACTAAGAACATGTACTTGAGGCAAAAAGAATCGTCCAGAATCCAAGCTCAGAGTCCAAAGAAAAAAACCTCCAAAACAAGTAAAGCAAAAGTAACTAAGTACTGAATATACTAAGTAGAGCAAATCTAACTATGAACCTAAAGAGCCAGGTAAACCTACCTAGGTTTCACCTATGCGGATTGTCAGTTATATATATATATATATATAGGTTTGTGTATGTGTGCATATATATAGACATATATATGTGTGTGTGTGAGTGTGCGCGTATATGTGTGCACATTTGGGCAGCAACTTTTCTTTCAAGTATGTTTCATTTCAAGGAAGATTTAATTAATATTTTATTGAGTTTTTCCTGCATTCTAATATTTTTATTTTTATTTTTCAGGGGTTAAAGAATACAGGAATTGTCCATCGTTACAACTATCATTATAACTATGAACAATTCTTAAACTCAATAAAAGATTAATTAGTCACCATTTTTAATCATATGTACCCTTGTGCATCAGATTTTTATCTCTCCCAGACACTATTGTCTCAACTATTGATTAGTTGTCCTTTGGCCATTGTCTGTGATGGATGTTACATCAAGGAAGTGTATGAAAATTGTAACACTGCAGAAACACACTGGCAAGCCTTACCAGTGAGCAAATCAAAGTCCTATTGACCGGTCTGGAAACTGTCGATTTAATTCCAATCAATAATCCGTGGTCAATCTGGAAGAAATGACTTTGTGGAATGGACATATGAAGTAATACCATGTGCACTTGCACATGTTTCATTGTAAAAATACGGAAAAAAGTAAATAATATTTTGTTTCAATTAATTTGCACAAGGTTGTATATATATATATATATATATATATATATATATATATATATATATATAATTTTTTATAAAAAATTATAACATAAGTATGTTATAAAATCACTACAAAAATAGCCATTTTGTTTCAACACACTGTGTCTTATCAAGTGATGATGTTAAGACACAGAGTGTGTTGAAACAAAATGGCTATTTTTGTAGTGATTTTTTTATAACATACTATGTTATAATTTTTTATAAAGAATAATTATATCTGCTCTACTTTGTATTGAGCACTCTTTTTAAGAATAGTAATTGTTGGTTATTGGAATTCATTCCGTATATACCAATTATATACTTTGATATATATATATATATATATATATATATATATATATATATGTGTGTGTGTGTATTTAGGGATAGATACTTGTAGATGAATGACTGGTATTACTCTTCATGATGAACAAAGATCTGTGAGATTTTGATTTGAAAGTAAAAAGGAATTTTAAAAACGTTCTCAAAATAAATGTCCAACTGTCAGTTGAGTCATGAACATGGCTTCTGGCTAGTTTCAAAGTGTATCACTCAATATGTAAGAGACTCTGACTGTGTAAGTCATGACTACTCTGAATGTAAATGATGTAAATTCATGCTTCCTTTCATTGACCCTCAACAAAAGCATGTTTTCTATTGCTCACTGTTGACGACTGGCCTGGTTCCTCTGTTAGGATCAAGGTAGAATGAAGGATCTTGTAAACAAGAGGCTGGGTTGGGCCAAGCAGTAAGTGGGGGGGGAATAGAAGGAGAAAGACGCGGCCAGGGTGCTGGTCTGTTTGAACAAGGCCGTGTAGAGGGTAGCTGAACTTGAGTGCAAAGTGGGATAGACGTGTTTTTATTTTTTTTTTTTTTTTTTGTTTTTTATTTTTCCGATAAAGATTTATCGTTGAGGTTATGAAAAGAAGAAAATTCAGGAGACACTAAACCCTGCTATAAATTTTTGTTGGCTAAAAAGTATAAATAGAAAAATTGGTAGGGAAGTGATGTAACAAATATGAAAAAGGTACCAAGCATAGGTAAATGGATGAACAAGAGCAACTATGTTCACTGTCAGTTCATATTCTAAATATATGCCCAGATGATACTCTTTAAAGAAAAAAAAAAAAAAAAACGAGGAAAAGGAAAATATCTCACCGCGAACAAAACAGAGAAAGAGAAAAAGAAGAAACAAGTAATGCTGTTTTGTTTTTATTTTTATTATTAACTTTTTGACTTATTTATTATCTTTATTTACCTATTTATTTATTTATTTTAT
>CAHIKZ030000309.1:375000-412500 GCA_903632075.3 Acanthosepion pharaonis | reverse complement strand
ATAGACGTTGTTTATCGACATACCCAGGATGATATATGACTGTGTGTGCATATATATATATATATATATATATATATGTATATATATATATATAAAATTGAATTCAACATCATCACTTGATAAGACACTGGAGATGTTGAAACAAAATGGCTATTTTTGTAGTGATTTTATAACATATTTATGTTATGATTTTTAAATAAATAATTATATCTGCTCTACTATGTATTGAGCACTCTTTCAAGAATAGTAATTGTTGGTTATTGGAATTTATTCCATATACACCAAGCTTATACTTGTGTGTGTATATAAATTCCAGTTGCATAAGACCATATATATATATATATATATATATATATATATATACATATATATATATATATATATATTAATAAAATACATATCTTATGGCAAAAGTACGACTTCTGGTTTCATGTTTAGTCCCATCTTCATGTACTTATAATGGGGATGAACTGTTGTGATTGTTTGTTATTGTTTGCATCTATATTTATTTATTTAATTCATAGTCATATATACCAATAGATATACATATTATCCCTCACTGGTAGCATGACATTCCAAACACACTGCAATCTATACTCAGCACTTGAAGATCGTGTTGTGCATGAAAAAAAGCATCATGTCACCACCAAGAGATTATATGTATATTTATTAATATATACTCAACAGCTCGATCATATTACACTGAGTACTGTTTGATTAACACCAGCACTATATGTGCAATATATATATATATATATATATATATATATATATATATATATATATATATATATATATATATGTGTGTGTGTGTGTGTGTGCAGACATGTAGAAATATAGGAAAAGAACACATTAGGTGAATAATCTATATTTCTTTAGTATTTTTGTTTTATTTTAAAAAAAAACAGTGCTTCATACAGAATTAGAGCTTAAATTATAATTATTTTTTTTTAATGTAACAAAGGAATCATATTTTTTTAAAAATAAAAAATAATTATAACACATATATATATATATATATATAAATATGTATATATATATATATATATTATAATTATTTTTTATTTTATAAATATATATTATAATTATTTTTTATTTTATATATGTATGTATGTGTATGTGTGTGTGTGTGTGCAAATATATAGAAAAATAGGAAAGAACATGTTAGGTAAATAATCCAAAGTTCTTTAGTATTTTTGTTTTTATTTTTAAAAAAACAATGCTCAATACAAGAGTAGAGCCTAAATTATATATATATCTAGGACAAAAGGAAATCTTTTCTTTATCAACACATTGCATCCGTTGAGGATCTTTAACAAGATAAATATGGAGATTTTATTTTTTTACCCCATATTTATATATAGAAATGATAAGGGGAAAAGATTTTCAAATGTTGAACTTGAGAATGCTCTAAAATATCCATTGTTCAGCTTTTGTTATGCAACTAGATTTTAGAATATTTTAGGCCATTCTGAAATTCAACCTTTGTCAACTTAATGATATTTTTGTTCCACTTTTGTGTAAAAATACAAGTTACAAAATAAAATCTCTACCATGATAAAATTCTTCAGGGGACTAAACACATTAGTAAATGCATTAACCTATTGTATTTCTTTTATATTTTCTTACAGATATATTTTACTTCTATTTATCTTTTACACACAACACACACACACACATATATAAGAATCTGATACAATGATAGAAAAAGAACAAATAGGAAATTTTTTTTAAAATTGAAATATTTCACTTTTATTTAAGATCCATCAGAAAATTTTTCCCCTCTATTTCATTTTCTGATGAAGTTTAAATGAATTTGAGTCGAAGCTTCATTTATTTTCATTTAGAAGTGTACTGAGCTAAACAGTAGCTCCATTTGTTCTGAGGGGTGCAAGTTCGTTTCCAACCGGAAAGTGCAAATTTGGCTTTAAAATACCTATATAGATAAATATTTATGCATGTTTCATTAAAAACGACAGACAAGGTACTACGGTTGAGCTTTTTATTTAATTTTTCTTGTGTTCTGACAAGAGCTTTCTTTTCTGGACAAAGAGTGTGTAAGAACTGTCCGAATGTTCTGTATTTCCGAGCGCTTTCGGCTATATCTTTAGCCATTATCAAGGATGATTCAATATCAGCTTAGTAGAGTGTGTGTGTTCTGTGTATGTTCAGTGTGTGGTAGTTATGTTTTTAGTTTCCGAATACGGTTAGCACATTGTGGCTTTGTTCATAGTTAATATTGTTAAGTCAAAATTACAAAGAACAAACATTATCTATGAGTTCAAATGCCCTTTAAGGAACTGCGTTCCTCACCAAACCGGACTCATAAATAATTACATCGGCTACACAACCACATGTTTATCCAGACGTCTTACATTACACCTATCTGATCACAGTTCCATCAGAACAAATTTAAACACACACTCAGATTTACCCGACACTATTAGGAACATACTAGTAGAAAACACAAATATATTAACTGCATCCACTTGCAAAAAAAGACTAAAAATAATGGAAGCTCTAATAATAAAAAAGAAAAAGCCAACTCTTAACAATATTAACTATGAACAAAGCCACAATGTGCTAACCGTATTCAGAAACTAAAAACATCACTACCACACACTGAACATACACAGAACACACACACTCTACTAAGCTGATATTGAATCATCCTTGATAATGGCTAAAGATATAGCTGAAAGCGCTCGGAAATACAGAACATTCAGACAGTTCTTACACACTCTTTGTCCAGAAAAGAAAACTCTTGTCAGAACATAAGAAAAATTATAAAAAAAGCTCAACCGTAGTACCTTGTCTGTCGTTTTTAATGAAACATGCATAAAGGAAGGATTGCTGCCTAAATATACAGATAAATATTTATATATATAAAATTGATAAGTCCAACAATTATTTTAATATATTTATTGTTATATGTTATTTATATAGACACAAATATTTAAGTAAATACACTGTTTATAATAAACAGTATTAACAATATTTACTGGCCTTAACGTCCAAGAAATTTCATAGAAAATGTGTGTCCCCAGACAGGAATCTACATGGAACCATTATATAGCCTGACATGCTATACCATTTGGCTACAGAGGAAGTAGCTGGTACGCAAGGTCAAATTAGTGCTTTTAAACTACAAATTTCCCATGATTTCCCTCGAATGCTCATATCTTCCTGAAGAGTATCCTAACATAGACAAATGACGTCAAATATTATTAAACGTTCTAACTCCAACAACTATTTTAATATATTTATTGTTATATTTTATTTATCTAGACACAAATATTTAAGTAAATGCTCTGTTTATAATAAATTTATAATAATTTCCGGCTGGAAAATGTGGTTAATATTTTTTATTATAGACAGAGCCTTTACTTAATTATTTATGTGTATATAAATAATGCATAACAATAAATATATTATAATAATTCTCGGACTTAGAACATTTCATTATATATGACATTTGTTTATGTTAAGATATGCTTTGTGCAGATATGAACATTCAAGGGAAATAATGGGAAATTTGCAGTAATTTGACATTGCTAACCAGATGCTTCCTTCATAGCTAAATGGTACAGCATGCCAGGCTATATGACAGTTTTATGTAGGATACAGGTTCAATTCCTGTCAGAGGGTGCATATTTTCTATGAAATTTCTTGGACATTCAGGCTGGTAAATGTTGTTAATACTGTTTATTATAAACAGAATATTTACTTAAATATTTATGTCTATATAAACAACGTATAACTATATATATATATATGTGTGTAAAATAAAGAGAAATGAAAACCTATGCAGTTATATATATATATATAATTGCATAGGTTTTCATTTCTCTTTAATTTTTATTTACACTTCTTTTTCATTGTTTTGCTTTTCAGTCTTCTGTCATCTTGGGTGGGTCATATCAATTTTGTGTGCTTAGCAATCAGTTCAGGTGGAAAACATATATTAATCACACAGGTGAATGAAATGTTTTTTTTTTCTTTCTTTTTTTTATAAGCAAATGCAACTAAATCCAGGTGCTATGTCTTTCTTCCCACTCTTTTCATATTTTGCTTTTTCCTTTTCTGGGTGGTGTCTTAGTATCCACTGCTTCCATCATTATTAAGATATTCTCCTGCAGCTGCTTAATTTTTCTTTTCAGCTGGTAGGCACTTCTCTCCACCCACTCACTAGCCTGCAGTCTACACTCTATAGCCACTCATCCAAATCGTGTAACGTAAACAAAGAATTGAATATTTCTACCATATCTGGGTTGGTGCTGCTCAGTTCTCACTGTCTAACCTCAAAATTAGTTCTAAAGCATTTACACAGCATTCTGGGTAAATTATTCTCTGCATTGCTGCACTTATCACATGGACAAGCTGGCATGTTGATGGTGGCAAACCATCTCCCATTCTCTTTGTGTTCCTTTGAAAAAAAGTAATCAAGTTTCTTTCAGACAATGTCTGACACAAAGCTGTTGATTTATTGATGAAAAAATCCCAAGGGAATGCTTTCCTGACATGTCCAGGATTAACCAATGTCTATCCTACTCATCCTCATAATAGTGTCTTACTTCCCCATCTCTTACAATCTCATGTAATAAACCATGATCTTGAGTGGATCTTGGGCCTTTTATTTGGGTGAACTATCAATAAAAAAAAAAGAAAAAAACTTTCTTTTTTTATTATTATTTTAACTAAGTCAAAATGTAAAGTTTTCTTCTTTATCAAGTTTTAAATTCTTAAATTGTTCCTAAATTATAGATCAGATCACTTATCATTGAAAATTTGAATGGAGGTAATTTTATTACAGCCCAATTTCGGGTGGGGGGGAAGATTGCTGATATGAGTACTAAGCTTGCAAGGACAATTTCTGGCCAAAATTGGAAGTTTGTGCCCACAATAAAACAGTGTGTCAAAAGGATGGTTTTTCCCTTGACACCACTATTATTTTAACTACCTTCACTCCTCAGCAATATTTATTGTTTTTAAAAGGAATGATTAGAATTATAATAAACCTAAACATGATCAATACACCAAGATATTTGCTGCTCATCGACTCTCCAAATTAGTTATCGAAATGTTCATTCTTCAAAATAACTAGAGATCAGAATCAGAACAAGGACTGTTTTTTAGGAGTTTTTTGATACTTCTTTGTTTTTGTTTTTTTTTTGTTTGGTTTTTGTATTTTTTTATTTTGTTTGTTTGCTTGTTTTTATTTTGTTTTTGTTTTTATAGCAGTAGATAGGCTTTCCTACTGCAGGAGTAGAAGTTCATACCTTGTTTCCTGTTGATGTAATTGAATAACCAGTCACCCCACCTTGAATGATTACACTATAGTTAGTAAGTACCTATAAAATCAACTGTCTATGAGAGACTTGAGGAAAAGTGAGAGCAAGACAACGCAAGCACGTCCGACCTTCCAATTAGTGGCACTCATTACTAGATTGACCTTTTTACTATTGTCCACCTGGTATTTATTCCCTTAGCATGGAATATAACACCTTTTTAGGAAGAGGTTCCTGGTTCCTTTCCTTTTCTCAGGCCTTAATAGTGGTACTGTCATGAATTTTTTGTGATGTCACTTCATACTGAGGGTACTGGGCTGACAGATTTCTGGTTTCTGTTCTTGGATAGTAGTCAGCAGCCCAAACTCTTGCTCAGTGTCTTCAGATGCTGCTCTGATAAACAGTAGCATAATATTGGTGTTCTTGCAGAGCTATGTCATGCATGGATGTGTATCCCTACAAGAACCTCCAGTGGGTAACCCCAAAAGCACACTATGTTGCAGTCTGTGCCAGTTACCTTCCTGCGCATGTTACATTAGACGACTGACTGCTAATACTACTCTAGGCCTTTCTTAACCAAAACAACACACCATGACGATATGATACCAAAGATATAAATCTAAACCAGCTCAACAAAAATCATCTAAAACCATTAATTTTTCTTTCTCAAACATTTGTGGTTATTTGTACAAATTTCCCGCAGTGTGGAATCATTTGTCTTCAAACAAATCCGAGCTCTCTGTGAGACTAAACTTAACTCTTCGATCCCCACCTCTGATTTCTCAATTCTTGGTTATCTTGCTCTCCTTAGGAAGGACACAAATGTCCACATGCCTGGCCTGGGAGTTTATGTCCGTGAACATCTCCCACTGGCTAGGGAACTCTCGCTTGAATCTCAACACCACTCTTACATGTGTCACTGTCTCTCTCTACTTAACTAAGTCAACTATCTCTTCTTTCTTTACCATTCCCCTTCTTCTCAAGACTGCTTGCTAGATAGTATTTCTGATAATATAGACAAGGACATCTCCCTACACCCATTTGCAAATATATTTGTGTTCAGTGTTCATCCCAAAATACAAGGTGGCTTAAACATTCTCTCTCTAACCCCACTGGAATCCAGACCTTAATTTCTTAATCTCTCATGCAAGCAGTGGACTTCTCCATGCATTTCCCCAGAAACCCTGATGGGCACATTTCTCTTATCACTTTCTTTTTTACCTCTATCCTGGACTCATGTCATACTTTGCAGTTCTGCCATCTTGGCAACTCTGATCATGTGGTAGTGTCTGTAAACATCTATTTCCTCAACCAAGAAGCTCCTACCAGAAGAAGATCTTTCTGTTATCAACATGCAGATTGTGACTCATTCTATGATTTCATTTGTGACGTCACTTGGAATGCAGTTTTTAATCATTCTGTTCATAAAAGCATGTCTGAGGTCTCCTCCTGAGTAAAAGCTGGTATCAATGCCTTCAATCCCAGCAAGCAAACACTAAACTAAACTGCATTCATCTCCTTGATTCTCACCTGCATGAGTGGCTGATATAGCCCATAGGAATCATTTCTTCTGGCTGTACCACAGTGACATGTCTGATTGCAAGAGATGTATCTTTGTTTCTACTTATAACAGATGCAAGCATTTCCTCAAGGAAACGAAGCTACTGTTTGCTGATAAAATGAAGCAACATATAGCAGCTCTCAAGTTTGGCTCAAGAGATTCTTGGTGGCTTTGCAAGAATGTGCTGCACAACAGCAAATCCTCCGACACTTGAATTTGAACACAGATCACCACTGAGCAAACACAGCCGATCCCATTATTGACTTAAGTGGATCATGTGACCATAGTGGGAATGCATAAGTAGAAAGTATCATGACAACAAACAATCATCATTTCTAGTCTATCCTCTATTACTATTCGAATCTCTATTTCTAGTCTATCCTCTGTTACTATTCGGATCGTTATTCTCTTCAATCAATTTGAAATCCTGACATCTACAGCAGATAAGGTACCCTGACGATCCGCGTAGGTGAAACCTAGGTAGGTTTGCCTGGCTCTTTAGGTTTGTAGTTAGATTTGCTCTACTTAGTGTAGTGAACACTTCACTTAGTTATTTTTACTTTACTCATGTTGGAGGTTTTTTTCTTTGGACTCTGAGCTTGGATTCTGGTCGATTGTTTTCACCTGAATTACATGTTCTTAGTTCTTTCTTTTTTTATTCCTTATTTTTCCTTGAGTATTGGTTTGTTCATTTACAAGCCAAAACACCTAAGGTTTTTTTTTCTGGACGAATATACTTACTTATATTTATAAGATTATTATTATTATTATTGTTGTTATTAGATAGATAGATAGATAGATAGATAGATGTATATATAGCTGTTTACACATGTTCGAGGATACCTCTCCCCTAGGGCGGCTAGACAATCCCTATTGCAGACGCTTGCTCAGGCACATTTGATTTCTTCAACCCCCACAGAAAATATACTGCATTTATGCTGAACATACCTCAGTTACAGTTTCTGGTAAAGAGCATGTTATCTAGCTTGATCAACAATCTGAACAAGGACAGCACACTCAAACACACGGTCACGATGACTTGTAACTTTGTGCTAGCGCAGCTATCAAAGGCCCCAAAGGGTACCGTCTACCCCAAGGCTTGAGTATTGTTTTCAGGTACTTTCCAAAAATGCCATCTGCCCTCTCCAGATCAATAACATCAGGAGGTCACCTTCCTCACAAAAAAACCATATTGAGATTCGAACCCGGGTCTCATGGCCAGAATGCGAACGTTCTAATCATTTGGATACGTGCCTTTATATATATATATATATATATATATATATATATATATATATATATATATATATATATATATATATATATATATATATATATATTAGTTAATATACACATATATAAAGACCTCCGCTTTTTTGCGCGAAAACAGCATGGCGTAATGAAAAATGCCACAAACTTAACGAAAATAAAGTTTTATCGTCAAAAGGCTTATGTTATTATTAAGATGAAAGACCAAAGTATTTTTTATATTCATATATCTAAAATATATAAATATATATATACATACACATACATATATATGTAAAAAAAATAATTCCAAGAGGATAGAATCCAGGTAGAACTCAATGTTCAGGACAGAGTAAGGATATAATGAAAAGGCTTAAACACTAGTACTTTTTATTATATCTATATCTAGATAGATAGATAGATAGATAGATAATTATATATTTTATTTATTTACATCATTTTTTCCTTTCAATATGCATTTCTGCCTTCATTTTAAAATATATATATTTTATTAGATTCATCTTTTTTTTACAATTTGAAATTCTGTTTTACTTTAAAAGTATATTTCCCCCTAAATGTTCTTACTTCCCACCTTCGCGTCCAACCATCAAATCTCAACAAATGTGTTCGTTTTCTCTCTTGATATTTATTTACTTTTTTGATTCTGTTTTATTCTGCTTATTTTATTTTTACTTCCTCTCAGTAATTTTTTTTTCCTTAATTTCCTCTTTACGATTTTTCGACATCAAAGGAATGTGTATCAACGAATTAATCTTAATCTGATATGAATTCTGTCATGACAAACAAAGCAAATCTTACCAAATCCTTCACTCTCTTTTATTACAACATCAGATACAGTCACTAGTAATGGAGTTGGGTGCTTGTCTCCGACACATGATGTGTGAATAACTTATAGAAAATCTAATTTTATCAGGGTTTACTGTTTGACATTAGCGTTGGGGGTAAAAATGAATTAAGGAAACTGAAAGAAAATAAAATCAAAAAATCAAAACATATATCAGTCCGAACCGTACTTTGCATCGGTTCTTCTCTACTCTTTGTCAGTTAATATTTACGCTTGTCTTCGTTTATGCATCTGGTTAGTGATAGACTGATAAGTCTGCTTTGGCTGTACATGACGATTACTAAAATATAAACACCATCTTTGCATCTAAAAACAAACTGATTTTGATAAGATTTCGGTGCTGGGAAACTATCAAAACTGATGTAATTTAATTTAAGTGCTGACTAAAAGTTTAAATTACGCTTTGAAGACAGCTATTTTGGTTTTCAACTGGCGGTGTTTTCATGCAAGTACTTTATTGCGTGCTTATTGTTCGTCAATTGACAACATTTTGTGATGTCAACGAACACACGTTTGACACTTTTGTAATGTCAACGAATACCCGTCTCTTTCGTAATACACGTTGTAGTAAAGACTTTGTAATCGCTGATACAACTAGAGTAACGCTGTTGAACAATGCTGGTGTCAGACGCCTTCGAATAACACTCGCACTAATAGTACTTGCTCGATAATACTCGCTCGAATAGTAACAACCGAATAGTAATCATTATAGAGAATAGTGTAAAGAGAATACTGATCCGTATAGTAATAGAAGATAGAGTAGAAATTTTGTCCATTTTCAAGATTAGTCGCTACTAGTTACTTTTGAAGTTTTTGTGATGTCAACGAATGTACGTTGTCTTTTTAGTGATGCTGACAAATACTCGTTGTCACTTTCGTAATGCTTGTTGTAGTAGAGACTTTGTAATCGCAGATACAACTATAGTAACGCCGTTGAACAATACTGGTGTGAGATGCCTTAGAATATTACTAATAGTACTTGCTCGATAATACTCGCTCAAATAATAATCCGTATAGTGAGCCGAATAGAGAAATAGTAAATAGAGTAGAGAATAGCGGAACGTATAGAAATAGAGGATAGACTAGAAATAACGATCCGTATACTACAGAGGATAGACTAGAAATTGCGATCGCTAGACGTCAGCTACTTTTCTACATATATGCGTTTCCTCTATGGCCACGTGATCTACTTAATTCAATAATAGGGTCGCATGTGATTGCTCAATGGCGACTTATGTTCATACTCAAGTGTCGGCAGTGACACTTCATTCCTATACAGCACAACACCAAACATTTTAGCGATTTTTTTCTTTTCATTGGTTTTGATGAGTATCGAAAGAGACCAATAATTTGTTATGTTCCTGCTGATATAACAATGACAGAAAACATTGCTTCATTACGATA
Organism: Acanthosepion pharaonis; assembly: GCA_903632075.3. NCBI lineage: Eukaryota > Metazoa > Mollusca > Cephalopoda > Sepiida > Sepiidae > Acanthosepion > Acanthosepion pharaonis. Next base: position 402,134 of record CAHIKZ030000309.1, on the reverse strand, counting down.
GGCCAAATTTGTTTTGTTTTTTTTCGACTATTATCCACGTCTTTGTTGTGTTTGCCCACAACGTCGATCTTGGTCAGTACATAGATGAGTGACCGCTTGAGAATACCAAGGTCTGTAAGCTTGGATGTGCGGATGGTGTAATCGATAGTGGCTCGGAATTGGTAATCAGAGACCCGAGTTCAAATTATAGTTGGGGCCGATATATTCACTTAGGCACAAATACTTTTGGAAAAGGTATGAATCCACCTCTTCCCCCCAGCTATGGGCTAATTAATAAAACTTAAATCATTATTATCTCAAAAAAAATCTTACAATATAAAAATATTACCCATTAAGCCCTGCGTTTCTGAACAATTTTAACTCTTTCAGCCCTGCGTTCCTGAACAATTTTAACCCTTTCATCACTGCGTTCCTGAACAATTTTAACCCTTTCAGCCCTGCGTTCCTGAACAATTTTAACTCTTTCAGCCCTGCGTTCCAGAACAATTTTAACCCTTCTGTCTGAGCCCCCGAGCCAAAATTCGCAAATAACTGTTATGTTTCACGGTAGATATAAAAATAGTTACAATTGTTTACCCACTGTTCAACCGATAGCTGGCCATTACGTCATTTTGCTCTACCAATGGTAAACCAGTGGTCAGGGCTCAAACGGTTAAATAACCTTTTGCTGGTTAATAAGCCATAGAAAACGAAATCAATCAATCAATTTTTGTGTTTATCGCAAGACGTCGATCCATGTACTTTCTTAAATGATCAAATAACATTTTTTGAGGATTACTCTCAATGGACTTCGCTTTTTCAATCATTTCACACGAAGAAAGGCAATAAAGCAACTAAGACGCAAGGGATTACTGAGTATGAAGGAATGCTAGAAAAAGAAAACATTATTATGGAGAAGTTTTTGAAGATCAAGACTGGAAAAGAGTTCCACAAGCAAGAATTGCAAGTGAACGTGTAAACGTAGAAGTGACAGTTACATTTAGCCATTTCAACTTTAAAATTCACAATGATTTCCACATAACTGGATGGATTATTGCCTTTCTCGTGAGTATTAGTGAAAACTGAATTCAAATGATCTCAGCCGGAATTTGAACCCGCTTTACAATTTCCGTTCTTCCTTGCTGTTAATTGTCAGTCTCCTCCCAACTTTTGACATTGGCACACAACCGAGATATATGGAAGGAGGTGCTCAGTAGCTCAAACGAGTCTAAGATCATGTGACTGATGATGATGATGAGGATGATGATACAAACAATTACCCATAATTCATCTCAGAATTTCTCGATCTAGTTGTAACAGAATGAAACCAGAATCTGCGAACTTGAAGCGTATTTGGAAGGATTCTTGTATGATTCATTTTGTGATTTCTAACCATTAATAAAAGAAGACACTGACCTAGATTGATAGAGTTCAATGATTTTCATATTTGAGTAACAAGACAAGTGTTTGATCATAGAATTAAACATTAAGACTCTTAAACTTTTGAAAGCTACGATTAATTATGTAGCTGAAATTTTATAATTACGCTGTTTCCAATTTCCTTTCCAGAAGAGTAATTTGACAGTGTATTAATTGATAATAATATACGTTACATTCGACGAAATTATACTTCTCCGTCTTATAGCCGGACTACGAACCTGGGGAGAGGCTAGAAATAGATTTAATTGAATATGAAGGGCATTTTTCAGTTGAACACTCGGCGATATTTAACTCACTTCAAGAGCAAATATGTTATTGAAAATATATACGATAACACGAATGAAAAAAAATGAGATAAAAGTTGGGAATAGACAAATTACAAAAATGTTCTTAATGAACAGAATAAAGAAAAGTTTCAATGTAAAATGTTAATTCATTGAAAATTAGAAAAAAATGATGTTCAATTGTAACGGTCTAATTATAAAAAAAAGATTATAAATATAGACACAGTTTAGAAATAAATCAATATGCTAAAATTGCCACCATATTCACAATATCATTTTTATCAATAGTTGGTATGTGGCTCGAAAGGATGTTTGGCAACCACGGTTGTTGTTCGAGATGACTGTGTCGCTAGATTACACAGCTTTATTGCGACCAATATACTACAGTTGGACTATCACTGCCTGTAGTTGAGAATCGCCTTTTAACCTAAAGTAAATAGTACAACGCATATGGACTGTATTGGCTGCTTTTATTGTCCTTAGTTGGGAGAAAATTGATTAAGAAAAATACCAAAAATAATCAATTTTCTTCAAGAAATTGATTCGGGGACGCGAAAGGATTAAAATAAAAATGCATAGTATGTCTAAATTATTTAATCAAGCCTGTTTGAATAGATATACACACACACACACACACGATAGAAATTAAGGAGGATTTGAGATAATTAAGTAATTCATCGTGTCCAGAAGGAACCTCAACAGAATGCAGAAAGCAATGGACTTGATATTGCGCCACTCGTTCACATATTCCGTGGTGGAACTCATTATAATTATCTCAAATCCTCCTCAATTTCTATCATTTGTATATCTGAAGCGGCTTCTAATGCTCTGGATGCAGCGGCTAGGTGATGGTAGTCATGGCTTTCGGAGGCACAGTCCTATGGGTAAAGGAACTTAGATGAGTTCCACCACGGAATATGTGAACGAGCGGCGTAATATCGAGTCTAGTTCTCTACCTATTCGTCACCGAGGCCCGTTAGTACAGTTGATATGACGTTTGCCTGTCAATGTAACTGTCCGGGTTTCAATTCTCGGTAGTGAATGCGCAATGCTGATGTGTCCCAAATATAGGACGAAACGCCCGTACAGTGGTTTCTGCATTCTGTTGAGGTTTCTTCTAGACTCGATGAATTACTTATATATATAACAGTTCAAAAGTTTGTGACCACGCCTACAAGTAAGATAGAAGAAAGAAAGAAGAGTGAAAACAAATGAGAAAGACATATTAGAGTAATTGAAAAAAAGAACGGAATTAATTACCACGCTTATAGGTTGAGAAACTTATGCAGTGAATGGCAAAAAATTGTACTGCAGTAATCAACAGTAAATGAGGATCTTTTAAGGAGAGAAAGATTTAATCATAAAATGCCTTTTTTCTTTTTGCCATAATAAAATTTCTAATAAATAATGTCTCATATGTTGTAGCCTTGTATAATAATTTTCTCTTAAACAACTACTTTTGGGGCCAATAAAAAATTACCAGTAGTAACCTCAAACTGCAGTGTTATATATATATATATATATATATATATATATATATATATATATATATATATGTGTGTGTGTGTGTGTGTGTGTCATTCGCAGACATTACTGTTTCGCTGTAACTCAGCTCCTCAGTGCGACTAGACAACCAAATGCCTCAAGCCAGGATTGAAACACAACCGATTTGGTGTCAGTCAGAGTTTTTACCACTGAGCTATCTTTATTCGACAGAATGAGGCAGTTAAATCTAGCGTATTTTTATACAAATGTAAACAAATGTCAATCAGCCGGAGTGCTCCATTCATTTTACTGAAGAGCTTCGAATTAACGCAGGTGGCTGTTGTTTGTAGAATTAGCTTGTCATTCAGCAGGGCTTAATTGAAATGTATCTCCAAGAGGTAAATTATGTCATTCGCAAACAGTACTGTTTTGCTGTATCACAGCTCCTCTGTGCGACTAGACAACCGAATGCCTCAAGCTCGGATTGAAACCCAATATGAAACGGTTATTGGTCGGAGTTGAATTAAACCAGGAAACAGTTTTATTAAAACTGCTCAATACACATATGAAGAAAAATAAAGATTTAAAATGCAAAGCTTTTAAATTTTAAAAAATTAGATCAGCCAATCACGCTACCTTGGTTTCAATCTTTCGGTATCGTCAAGTCAAATTTAAACTATAGCGCCTAACAATACCGAAAGGTTGGAACTAACGTAGCCTGATTGGCTGATCTCCTATTTTTAAATATATATATATATATATATATATATATATATATATATATAATATATAATGTGTGTGTGACAGATGATGGAGAAAATATTCTTTGACAAATCTTGGAGCTAGATCGCTTGAATGTGTGCAGAGGAGAAATTCATATAGTCTTTTGTCAAGTCTGAGTCCTCTACCTGCTGTCCCTCTTTATGCGTTTGCACTGCTGTATATTTAGAAGGTGCAATTCGGACCTGTTTTGAATATAGGGTCATGCTGATGTTAGGCCATTTGTACCAGATCATTAGGCCAATAAGAACTTTTACTGCCTTTTCAGTGGATCCCATCTCAGTAAACGGACACTAGCTTGTTTTTTAGGGAAAAATTTGAATCCATTCCTTGTTCCATATTCAATAAAGATTTATTTCATCATTTCCTCTGGATTATGAGTTGGAATGTTAGATATTGTTCCTCACCAATTGTTAAAACTCTGAGTTTCATGCAAGTAGCAGTCGTCAAGCGCGGATTGAAATCTCAATCCACACCTGACAATTCCCAATGGAACCCAGAAGTGAACCGAACTGTGAGGAAAAAGTGTATAATCATTATTAGTATATGTTTTAGCTGGTATAAATCGAACAGTATTTATTACCACAATCACTCACTATATATATATATATATATATATATATAATGTTAACAGTGTAACCATAGGTATTAAAACTGGAGGGCGAAAGTCTGTTTCATGCTTAAACGCATTCGTCAGATTAGAGGATTTCATGAAAGCTGGCGCCATCGAGTGTTTATACCTACATTTACACCATATATATATATATATATATATATATATATATATATATGATCTGTCCCTGATATTCAGCATTTTTTCCTCAAAAATATAGCATAATATAAAAATATATTTTAACAAATATAGAGGGTGATTGAAAAGTAACTCCCTATTTTATGTATGATGGACTCTTCCGTCTTGTAAAAATTATAGTTAGACGGTAGAGTCCATCATACATAAAATAGGGAGTTACTTTTCAATCACCCTGTATATATATTCATTTCTGTATAATGACATTTCTTTTTCTTTTCTTTTCAGGTAAGTTGGTCTTTCTTGCATTAACGATATCTTCATAAATCCAGGAAGACATATTCTTTCTTTATTGTGGAAAGTAAAAAAAGAATTTTATCCTAGAAATATTTCCGCAGAAATAAACCATAAAAGTAAGTAATTGTTCTTTAATTTCATCAATTTTTTATTTTCATGTGAGATTTTTTTTTCAGGATTATATCGTTAATATTTCAATCATATCTAGTTTTCCTTTTTTTCCTTTTTTACATATTGTTTCATTAAAATCATATTATAAAACATATTGCATCTGTATCAATACCGACACGTGTTGATGGTTAGTTTAGTAGATTTAAACTCGATAAACGCGTAGAATACACCTCTGCACTGATATATTTTTAGAGATTTATCTATTTATAATTAAATTTATTTTATTTATTATGTTTTAAGAGTCACACAATATAGAGCTTTACTGAATTACACAGAATCAGTGAGACACCGATTCTGTGTGTACTGAGAGGTCATCAGCAGTGGACGTAGTAAAGCGAAATCTGTACTGTTTGTCGCTCAGACGGTTGTTTCTGTTGAGGTGATCAACAAAAATGCGGAGAATTTTGCTAAAAACTTATCTTCGGGCAATTATTTTTTTTCTTTTCGGTAATATTTCTCTGGTCAGTGCTTCCAACACTTCCACGATATCGAAAATTCCACTGCATCAAAAATTATGGTTCATGGTGATGTAATTACTATTGAGTAGTGAGTTAGAACCTTACTGTGTGTCTCTCTACGTGTTAGAGGCTGTGTAGGTCGCCAAAAAACGACCGGTCAATACTGCCCACTTTCTGCATCGATAACTGTTACATTGTGCACACTGTACACATCTTTCGACAATCCCGTTTCCTGATGGGACGTGTGCACGCCAAAAGCGTTGCTGGATGTCCCGTTCCTTCATAAAGATCTTGAATGCTTTACCGCTGAATGTGGTATACACTCGAGATATCAAATGACACTCGCAGAGTCCTTCTAGACCAAAAGTCGTCAAAGCGAGAAACGCATTGTTCCATAGACTACTTTCTCGATGTTGCCTGGTACCAATAGACCGCTTACTGTATTAATCATCGCTTCCTCACAGCAATCGACTTAAGTCCTGACACCTACAGGTTTCTTAATTTTGGCAGAGAGTACACGCCCTCCGCGGAAGTTTCGTTCGGTTGATTTTGTTTAGTGGCATATCAAACTCGAGGGGTTATTTAATGCCGAAATCTAAATATTTTGAACACAATTTTATGGGTCTGTCTATACTTCTGAGATGAGGTATTATGTACATTATTTACATCATTCGGACTATTGTCCTCATCTTTGCCGCCATATTTATCACAACGTTTAGGCCGTTGTACGCATATGGCACAGTGGATAAAGGCGTTGGTTAGATCCAGTGACAGGACCCAAAGAGTGTGAGTTCAGAGAACTTTCAGAGGGAAAATTAACAGGAGATAACTGATAACTGACATCCATCAAACATGACACGTGGAACTAGAGCAGTCTACCCCAGTGAGCGAAATAAAGTGTTCAGTTCGACATTCCAACCACCGGAAGAAGGCCGGAGCGTACAACGTCCGAAACGTTGCGATAAATATGGCGACAAACGTGAGGACAATAGTCTGAATAATGCAAATAATGTACAATTTTATGGCTTCAACTAAATATATTTTGAACGTAATTGCATGCATTCACCTACAGATAAAATGTATTGTTGGTTATTTTGCTATAAAATGTATTGTTAGTCATTCTATAAAATTGTATTTTTATGCTTTCGTAGTGTTTTGTATTTGTTTAAACTATTTGCCCATAGCTTGGACCCTGACATGTGCTACCACTTCGGGTTAAGTTGAACCTCGGAACAACAGCAATTAAGAGGTGATTTCACGCTCATCAAAAACTACAATCTCCCGATCAGAGGACTTGCTGCCGGTGGAATGACGTTTCGTTCGACAAGGAATGTGACTACATTGATTGCTACAACCCTATACAAAAATTCAACATTAAATCACCAAGGGTTGACATATTAATCAACAAATCAGATTCTTTTTTTTTATGATGGGATAACCTATTTAACGACAGAGTATCAAATTCATAGAAAGAACATTTGACAATAATTTAATGATTCAATTATGCTGCTATGAATTTATATAAATAAAAGATTATGTAAAACAAAAACTGATGAGAACTTTTGCATCAACCTAAAACAACATACCAAAAATCATTATGGCTTTGTGAGCAAGATAAAATGTGTTGTTCAAAGGCTAAGCCCCGGAGTTTACGTCAGACATCTGATAAACCGGGATCGTATTTCGCCATTTGCTGTTTTTACTACTTATCAACAGTCGTGCTAAAGATAGCTGTCAGTTGTAATTAGAGATATAAATGTGACAGATGCCAAGGAGCATGCCATTTCTGTGAAGATAGAACCTTGCAAATGATACGAGAATTAATCTAATCATTCTTTACTAATATACAGATTAATTTTTAAGTATTGCATAAAATATTTGGATGATCATTTTTTTTTTGTTTTTTGTTTATCTTGCAGCAATATTTCGATCAAAGCGTTATCCTGCTTTTATTTTAAGGAGTCATTATGGAAGACTGAGTTGGTTTCATTTCTGAATATAGAAGTCTCTTGAAGATCCGCGACCTTCAAGATATTATTTAGAAAACCTTCACTGCAAAGTGTTTACTGTTTATTCAAAGAATTATTTCTTGATAAGAAGAAACCAATTTTGGCTTAAGATAACATTCATAGAACAAACAGTGAGAAGCAAAGACTATTCATTTTCAGGAAGCATTTCAGCAGTTATTAAAGGATGCTAGTTCGAGTTTTATCAAAAACATGTTCTGTATTTTTAAGCCTCACTTTCATTAATTATCATAGAATGGCTGTCTGAGTTGTTGCAACGAAAGGAAAACTGAAAGAAATATTGATAAAAATTAATGATGGGTGACGATGCTTCATCTAATAATAAATTCATGATAATATTACTATAAAAATAAGATGAATGAAATACTACCAAAAATTAATAATGGCTGACAAAAAATTCAAGCTAATATATGTATATCGATCTAGGTAACGTAAAGCAATTCTGATCTGACCCCTTTATTTAATCTACGTGTGTAGACTGTTCTCGTTCCACTGCGCTTGACTAGTTCTTATTTTTAGTACTAATCAGTTATTGCTCGCCCGTTTCCACTGAGTCCAAGTACACACTGTCTGGACCAGGGATTGAACTCACAATAATTATTATGTCACCAAATACACGAACCAGATCCCGTCCTGGTTATGATGATAAACTACATCCGGCAGCAAGGTCTCTGATCAGGAGGTTTTGAGGTTCGTGGAACCACATCATAATTACTGGTGTTCTCAGGTCCACCCTGACTCTGAGTGGTAGCAACTGTAAGGGTCCTGGCTATGGGCGAATGATTAACTCACAAACTATGGTCAAAACTCTGTGAAAGTATAAAAATAGGTTTTAATACCAGCAATATATATTTTGAAAAAAATATTACCAGCAATACATTATTACCAGCAGTACATTTTTGAAAAAGTAAAATATTGCTAGCAATAAAAATTCTGTCGGCATTAAATAACCGATTGAGGTTGATATACCGTAAAACAAACCAAACCAATTCTTTAATCTACTAAGATGTTGTCCCGTATTGGATTAAATCTTTGGTTTGTGAATTTGCCAACATACTAATTGTGAGTTCAATCCCTGGGCTGGGTGGTAGGTGCTTGGACTCAGTGGAAACGGACGAGGAATAATTGTGCAGTACGGACGTTGAAATATCCCAAGACATGGGCCGTGGAACGAGAACAGTCTACCATTGCAGACTAAATAAAATGTGCAGCTAGTAATTCTCTGTAGGTTACCTAGTTCTATATACACCTGATGAAGGCCGAAACGTTATGACAAAGACGAGGAGAATAGTTCGATTGTAAAATGGTAATTGCTCATCTCAGACTTTCAGACAGAAAAAATTAGCCATGGATGACAATGAGTTATCTAATAATAAAATTAATAAACATACAATTTTTAATTTATTGTATTTCCAACTAATGAATAAACAGATATTTCATATAATTAACTGTACACAGATGCATAATAGCTAAATATGCATAGAAAACAGAAAAAAAATTGATTTAATAGAAATAAATGGATGAAAAAGAGTATTCGTACAATACAAAAAAAGAATATATAATCTTCATTTAATACTTTGTAGAATAGCCATTATTCACTTCTACAGCAACCAACCTCTTCTTGTAGTTCTCAGGTAATGATTTGCAAATTTTAGTTTGTATTTTGTTCCATTCTTCTTCGCAGATAGTCTTCAGATCCGGGATATTTGTTGGAGGTCTCGATTGGATTTGAATTTTCAAATTATACCACAGATTCTCGATTAGGTTTAAATCTGCGGACTGACTTCGCCATTTCAGGATATTTACATTATTTTTATTAAGCAATTTCTTCGTAGATTTTGCAGTGTGCCTAGGATCACTATTCTGTTGGTAGATCCAATCAGAAGGAAGTTCAAGCAAATGTAAAAGCAAATGAAATTAACGTAAAAGAAATAACATTAAAAAAGTAATAATATTTGATTGTGACAAGGCTTTCTCTAATAATATATTCATGATAATATTATTACTAAATATAATGACCACAGAATGGCAATTCGAGTCGTTGAAATTAAAAGTGACTATAATTAAGGTGTAATAAATACTATTAAAATATTGTGGTTGACAAGGCTTTATCTAATCCTAAAAGTTCAAAATAATATTACGGCTCATACAGATGGCCATAGAATATCGGTCTGAGTCGTTGCGATGACAAGCAAGTGAAAGCAAGATGAACGAAATACGAGTCAAGAATTAATCATGGTTGAAAGCGCTTAAGTCATATGTCTCTCTCACTATTGAGTGATTAATTCGTTTTCTACGGCCTATCAATTTTAGATATTAAAATATTTTTTTTATTTTTGTGGGGTGGGGAGATAATAATGGTTCAGTGATAGAAGACTTACTAATTAACCCATAGCTGGGGAGAGAAAAGGTGGATTCGTATCTTTCCTAAGGCTATTTGCGTGTACGTAAATATAATGAACTCAATGGGAATTTGAACTCAGCTCTCCGATTAACTATTCCGTGCCATTATCCATTACACCATCCGCACATCTAAGCTTAGAGCACCTGGTATTTCAAAGCGGTTATCCATCTAGATACTGACCAGACTCGACGTTGTTTAACTTCAGTGATCGTACAAGAACTGGTGTTTTAACGTGATGTTGCCGTAAACTTTCCTCTCTCTCTCTCTCTCTCTTTTTCTCTCTTCCACATGTTATATAGCATCTCACGTTTTTAGTAACAGCTTCTTGTCTCCTCTCTTTTTCGTTTTACTCTCTCTAATATCATCTTCTCTTTCTGTTGTACCGTCGAGGTTAATGATACACAGAAAAGAATGAGTGCTTAATATCATTATTCAGCGCCAGTATCTTGTGGTAACGGATACATACAAAAACCCACAGGACAATAAGTTACAAAACAATTAACAAGACAACTTACAAGGAATAGAAGAGGGTCAAATGCTGTATAGCCAAACGAAGTAAGATCAGTCCAAATATTAATCAGCTTAGTATCAATTTGTTAATAAACTGTTGAAGTTCTTAATCGTAGACTATTTAAGGCTATGAGCCAGGCCATTTGGTACAGTGTTGAAGGGGTGCTAGCTACTCTATAACACTTTCTCGTGTTCCTCTCACTCTCTCTCATCACTTTTATTATTATCTTTTCTCTCTCTTTCTCACATTAATTTATCTTTTATTCTTTCTTTGCCGTATGAAATCTGCCTTCCTCTTTGTCATGTTATCATTTCTACCTCTCAGTCACATTATCTTCTCTTCCCTTTCCTTTTTCTAATATTCACTCTCTTTCTGATATAAATGTCTTATTTCTTTACAGATAGAAACGATAACATGATTTTTTTTTGTGGGTGGTAATTTTTCTCGTTTTCTTCATCTTCTACATCGTTATTTTCTTTCTCTCTTATCGTCTCTCCCTGTTTTTATTAATCTTTATTTCTCCTCCTTACGTTATTTCTTTTGAATTTCATTCTTCTCTGGATTCTTACTTTCTTTTCTCTCCTTTCCATAATTCTTAGGCTTTCACAATCCAATCACGGCAAAAAGCTCCCTGAAGCACTTGTCCCTTTACTATATACTTTACCTATGAATACTAATGGTTATGTCCCAATCCTCATAAACACGTTGGTCACTATTGTAAGTGGGAGTAATATGCCGTCTAAGTAGTCCACCACTAGCAGTGGTTTACCTACTTCACGCCGCTGGCGAGTATTGTATTTTGTTGATGTTATAAAGATTACCATTTTCATTTCCAACCTCCGTTTTGGTTATTCCTCGCTCAGTGACCTTTTCTAGGTTACAACGCCCTTCTAAAAGAACGTATGACTGAGAAACGCGAAGACTTACTCAATATACACATTGTAAACATTCGCAATCTAATTCTTCTTGTGAGAGAAATTATCAGGAAAGAATTTGAAAAACCATTCATCTTTGTGCCTGCTAACAAGGAAAACAGGAGTTGGTACTGCGGGTCTGGAGAAAGGAATGGTAAAACAGATTCATATCTTCCAATGTGCCTAATCACATACAAGAAGGAAGAACTTGAAGTATTGTGTTTTAGAGAATATCTCGAAACCTAGGAGAATATATTTGTTTAAGAACGTTGACATCGTCTTATTCTCTGCCCCCGACCAATTCTCTTTTCCACAGGCCAGACGCAACGTCACAAGTCTGTCGCTATGTCCATCGTTAAATGAACGAATTAGCGCCATTCTTTATTTCTACATGTTAAATCGTTACATGCTGCTTCCATATGTGGCTAGTCCAGGGTATGACGATAAACTACATCTGGTAGCAAGGATTCTAATCGGGAGATTGCAGGATTTAGGACCCTGAAACCAACTCTTAATTGCTGTCGTTCCCAGGTCCACCCGGATCCGAGATGGTAGCACCTGTTAGGGTCCCAGCTATGGCCAAATCGTGAACCCCAAAACAAAACACTATGGAACTTATAAAAATATTTATAGTAAAAATACCAGCAATATATTTTTTATATAAAAATGACCAAGAGCAAAATGACCAATACATATATATAGGCATACAATAACGTTCAAGATATATTTCGTTGACACCATAAAATTGTATTCAACATATCTAGATTTCGGCATTAAATAATCCATAGTGGGCGATATTTCGCTAATGAAAATCAACGCACAACAAACATGAAAGAACTCTTTCATGATATTAATCCATATAATATCCTACAATTTCTGAAATCAAGCTGTATTCCAAAATATAACTTCAACAAAACTGCAATATAAAACAAGCATATCAACCTCCAAAGATAGTTCAAACACCAAGATCCTCTACACAGACCTCAGATCAACTATTAAGACATTTTTCAAATAAGAATGTTAGAAACTATGCTATTTCGAAACGAACCCTTTGTTCTGAAATTGCGATCACCTGAAGATTGCCGGAGCGTACAACGACCGAAACGTCGTGAGAAGACAATAAAGATGAGGTCAACAATCCGAACAATGTAAATAGTGTAAATGGAAGAGGCGTATTGTATGAATGAAAGATAAGGGGGTAGGAAGTGAATATTATAAGGATAACGAGAACAGATAACGTCTGAACCTTGAATAACAACATGGACCATTCACAAAAAGAAATTATTTATCGCTGTATATATATATATATATATATATATATATATATATATATATATATATATTAAATCATTTCAACTCAAGCAATGTGATAATCCCGCATACGCAAGGGATTATTGGGAATGGAAGAGAATGAAAAAGACTTTAGTGAGGAGAAAGGACAATAAAAGAACAAAGTCCAGGAAGACAAAAATTGGCAATTGACGTTGCATTTAGATTATTTAAGATTGTAAATGGCATGGAAGTAATACATCAAAAGAGAGCTCTACAGGTGAGAAGTATGAGAAAAGAAATTATTAGAACAAAACTGACTGTTACATCCAGCTATTTCAACAGTAAAACGATGAGACCAAATAGCCAATCAAGTAGTACGCTTAAATTCATGCGGGGAAAGTACTAGCCCATTAGAACAAATGCCATGAAAATATTTACAGAAAATACAAAGGTGGGGCACGTCCCGACGGTGGGAAAATGATAACTTTACTGATCGTTCTTGGGGTTTTGTTTAGAAACTCGAGATATATAGCCGGTACGCCAGACCAGATATGGAAGCAATGAACGAAAGAATTGTAGACTTAGAAATGTGCAAGATGGATTCTGGTGATAAAAAATAGTCTGGCATGAAACAATGAACCAACCTTCTTAGCAAGTTGACTCAATATAATCGCTTCACTTCATGTCACTAGAAAACGGGGAAATTATATACAAATATATAAATACTTGTCACTAATGTGTCACACATAGGGAAATTGTAACATATGAATACAACAAGCAGTTTGAAAAGGGACAAAAAGCGAGAGTGTCTTACTTGTAATATACCTCGAATGGAACACGGGTATGCTGGTGTTGTTCTTTATGTACCTGGTGAGACAAAGTGGATTCCTCTGCACTTTTAAGTGTCTTGTTTTGCTGCTGTCTAACTAGCAACTGGGGTTCGTCACTCTGAAAACTGACGTCAATGGCCGGCCGTCTTACTCAAAGGGAGGTAATCGCTGTTCGCATCCCTGAAAACGGTTAAAAAATCGCACTGCATACATTCTGTCCTTTTCAGAACAAAGCTCAACAACGATCACAAAACTGTCCTTGTCATAACAATGCTCCTCAGTGACCACAAATCTGTCCATTTGAGGACAACGCACGTCAGCGGGCACATAACTGTCCTTTCCAGGACAAAACTCCACAACAACTACACAAGTGTCCTTGTCATGACAATGCATGTCAGTGATCACAAAAGTGTCCTATTCAGTACAACGCTGCTCAGCGACCACAAGACTCCTTTTCAAGACAATGCTCCTCAGCGACTACAAAACTGTCTTTGTCATGACAACGCTCCTCAGCGACCATAAAACTGTCCTTTTCTGGACAACATTCCTCAGCGACCACAAAAGTGTCCTTTTCTGGACAATGTACCTCAGCGGGCACAAAACTGTCCTTTTCAGAACAACGCACCTCAGCGAGCACAAAACTGTCGTTTTCAGGACAACGCACATCAGTGGGCCACAAAACTGTCCTTTTCAGGACAACGCTCCTCAGCGACTACAAAATTGTCCTTTTCAAGACAACGCTCTTCTCACCCTCTACATGAACGTGCAGAGATTTTTTTTTCTTAGTAAAACTGTAACCTTTACTTGTCAATGAATTTTCTCTAACGAAAATAAATTTGGCAATATATTTTTCTACTCAAGTCTTCGTTTTGTCTTGCATCCATCATTCACCCGCAGCAGACTGATATCGTTTGGTGTTGCTTCCGTCATTCACTATCTGTTTTCGAGCCTGAAGCAGACTGATATCGCTGCCACAACATCTAAAAAAGGACGGATTTTGTAAGTTTTCTCTTGATTGAGAAATTAGAGCAACGAAATAAATTCAAGAAATTGTCCTTAACAGACCTACATCGGAGAAATTCAAGATCGTCAGTAAACTTTAAATTTCGCTGGTTCTTGCAATTTACCGTATTGTTTTATCTATATCAAGCACTGATGTTATTAAACATTTCTCTTCAACTACCAAGTCAGCCAAAGGATCCATTTTAAAGCTTCATTGCATGTCTATTGATTTGAAACTTTTCATTTCAGGACGTTTCGCCCATTAAAATGTCTTTTGTTTACATCTGCGCAGAACGATCTGGCTTTCATCCTAACTGCGCAGATAAATGTTTCCATCATTCAACAAATAAACCTTTAGATAGCAATAACTACTTATTTTATTTATTGATAGAACATAAAGTGGCTGATAATGTTTGATGCAGTGTAGAGGACTTTATTTTCCTTATCACACACATATTTATTTAACCATATATACACACGAATAATTTTCTCATTTCTCTCATACGCGCGCACAAAAATATACACACATCTTGTCTGAATTTATGGAATGAGAATTTATCGTCACTTACATTGGGATTAATGTCCTCAAGTTTGTTGATATTATCTCGACGGTTCAGCTTCCGGCCTTTGTCAAGTTTTCCACCATTTCTAGGATCCGCTATGCCACGTACATTGTAGCCAACCACACACATTCCCTTCGTATTCAAGTGGTTAGATGTAAGTTCCACTCGAACAGCTTCTCGCCACTAATCGGTGGAGGTTGATGTATCCACGATCATTACAAACTTAACATGTTCAAGTTTAGGGTTGACCGTTATCTTCCCCACACATTTCTATAAACTGTGACTCTTAATCTGTAACCCTCTACTCCAAGTGGCTTTTGAGTCTTGTAATATTGTCATTCAATGATAAGAGTAGTAGTATCAGTGGCAGCACCAAGCAGGCAATAAGAATATCATGCTTAGCGCTTTAGGTTAAGGGTAGTCGTATGGACTCATAGCCTAGTGGATTGAAGCATATATATATATATATATATATATATATATATATATATATATATATGAATATTAAAGTCAACACTCAGAGGCGACATGCTGTTTCATACTATATATATATATATATATATATATATATTTGTATGTATGTATATTTGAACTTATATATATATATATATGAACCTTATTTTATTACCTCATAAGCTCCCGATATTTACCTATGATTAATTAATGATGAACATGTAATTTTCGTTTATGATCGATTTCATCACGATACTTCGGTTAAGCTTTAGAGTGTAATTAAACATTTCTTATTTCTTATATATATATATATATATATATATATATATATATATATATATATATATATATATATTTTTATTGCTGAAATCATTACTTTTAGTGAGTTGCGTTGCTGTCACTATTTTACGTTTTTCAACAGTGAAATTAATCACAACCGGCTTAGGTTAAGATGTCTTAAGAAATCAAACCTGTATTCCATTTTTCCATCACGAGAAATATACTTCTATAGCCAAAATCTGCTATTACCAATTTGGTCACGGAAACTGTGTCGATGGATTAAGGTTTAAATTACCTATTTAAAGAATGCACATTTCGAGTTGGGATTTCTAAGAATCTACATCTGCTAACACATCTGCTTGATGTTTACAGGTGGTTGTGTAACAGATTTCTTCATCGTAAGTGGAATTGTCAAGGCTGTTGTGTTCACTTTGAAACAAACGCTCTTGAAGAAGTCATGGATCCGTCTCCTCTCACCCCGGCTATGGGTTAAATAAGAAGGCAGAATAGACTGTTTTATTTAAAGTGTTACCTCGTCTAAGAAAAAGAAAACTCTGAAATCCAAACCGGGCTAGTCTGTTGCATTCACTTTCGTACAAATGCGCTTAGGGATATATATCAGTGTAGACTGAGCACCCTAGCCTTGGGCGTTGACCAATCTAAGAGAAGGAAAACACTAAACTGGAAAAAATGCTCAGAAGGTAACTGCAAACCACTTAATTATCTTTTCCCCAGACGCACAACAATTCTTAGATAATAAAGAAAAGGAATCTGTGGGGAGCTTTGATCGCCAATGTTCTGAAAACGTACATCATTCAAAAAAATTTATTAATCCTTAAAATTGTTAAAATTGTTTAAGAAATGGCAGAATATATCAACTTCAGTTATTTATATATAATTTGAAACTTTTAAAGTTCTGAAAGTTAAAAAAAAAACTCGACAATAAAAAAGTTCACATTTGTAATAAGGATTTTATTATTTTTGCGTCAAAACTGTAATGATAGGTAAGATTTCAGAAATGTTATTCTCTTTCTAAACTAAACTGCCTCCTCTTACAATTCTATTTCAAAAGCTTCACTACTTGAATATCCGAGAAGAAAAGTAAAACCTGGAATTTATTGTATCCTGTAAATTATAGTGACTAATTTGCTTTCAATACCTGAGGGCAATTTCTTGACAAAATTCTGTAACATATATATATATATATATATATATATATATATATATACAGGAAGTCCCAAAACTTTGCAAATAACAATAGAAAATTTCGATTTAAAAATATGAAAATACATTTCGAACGAATGCAATTTTCCTATTTTTAAAATGCTATCCGCACGAACATAACTTTATTAAACTAAAAATCCCAAAAGAAAAGCGGTTTGAATTGACATTAAATCCGACAATTTAGAATCTGTTCCGTATGAGGCCAATTCAGTTTTGGTAATTTTTTTTACAAATATTGTTAAATTCCCCAAGGAATTTCTCTTATCAAATCTAAGTAAATTCTCATTATTTCGAAAGGTTTTCTGATACCTGTAAGGAATTTTAGTAAATAGTGTAATTGAAGCTTGCATTGTTTAAGTGTAACTATCTATTCAGAATGGATGTGGTTTTCGAAAATATATAATTTCTTCAGCCACAATTATATGGTTGCAACAAACAAGCAAACTTCTAACAAAGACCTAACATTAACTTTGTTCTGCTTTTGCCACACACACACACACACACACACACACACACACACACATATATATATATAAAGGGTGTTTCATTAAGACGGATCAAAGTCAGCAGTAAATAAATCAGTGTTATTGATAAAAATGTATTTATTTCTCTATTGGATCATGTTATTTAAGTCATGGCAATCATGTGTGAAAACTAATATCGCCCAAATGTCTGCCAAGGCTTCGATGGCACACCTCCACTCGATGGTCAAAATTTTTGATGACCTATCTAGATACTTGCTCCTCAATCATCCTTCAGCTGTTGAACGGTTGTTGGCTTGTTGGCATAGATCTTACTTTTGAGATGACCCCAAAGGAAGAAATCTAAAGACGTCAAGTCGCACCATAGTGGTGGCCAATTGACTTCGCTGTTTCGAGAGATGTTGCGACCTGGGAACTTCTCATTCAGTAAAGCCATTGTTGCATTGGCTGTAGTGCCCTTCTGTGGCATCGTCTTGTTTCCATGGTTGAAATTTCCAAAGACTTAAGTTGTTAAATCTGAAAGAAAAAGAAAAAAATCATTAGATGCTTAAACTTAATTCACATTTAAAATCGGACTAAGTTATTGGAACACCCTATATATCGTAAGAATGACTGAAAAAAAAAACCGTTTGAGTTATTCAGCTAGAAAGAGAACAGGTTAAAATCGTTTTCTGTTGGCTCTGTTATGTCTTCCCAACTGAGCAATGGTGAGAAAAAAAAGATTAGTCAGGCTTTCAGTAATGGTGCCAACATTCATATTCTTGCGGTCCGTCTAAATGGTGCCACGGAGAAGATATGGACTGACACCTCCTGTTGTCGTCATTCCGCGCCTCATGGTCACATTTGGTCAATCTTTCATCCACTCAACCATCACGTGTAACTCGTTATCACACGAAGCACAGTAATGGAAGTTGTGCCGATCGATGAGAACACCAATATGGAATACAGCCTCGCCACTCCAGAGGATTTTTTCAAACAATTCAGGCCAATCTTCATGCCAACCTAGAATTAATTTTCCATATTTCATTCTGCGGTCACAGTCTTCAGGTTTTAGCACCTGCATGTAAATAAGAAATCCCTATTAGTGTTGTATGTTTAAAAAATGTTATAACTTTAATGATATTAAAAATTTTATGAGCAATTACTAATGCTTAGTTACTTTTCACGTACCCTGCATGTGTCTGTGAGGATTAAACACCAAACGTTTGCCAGCCACAACTCTAGATTTAGTTTTTCATTTTCATAGCTATGTAAACTTGAATAGTTTGATGTCATGAAAGGATATTTTAAGAAAAATAGTTTATAAATTTCAATCAATAGTAATGCCGTTCTGTAAGTGATTACTGAATCTTTCCTGTATGGAAATAGTTAAATTCATCATTGCATTAATCCCTATCGTGGTTATTTTGGGATCGGGAGGTATTGAGTGATTAAATGTATACTCCGAAAACATTCCTGTATCTATTAAAATATGTTAAAAGCAGTAACATTTCATTGGAAACAAAGGAAAGAGTGTTTAAATACTATGTTAAATTCAATGCCATATAGATGAATTGATTTCTCCTATATGGCATTGAATTCTGTACAATTTCCGCACAGATAAAGAGGAAAATGTCAATTAACACAGAAGATGTCCTACAGAAGGATGCTGAGAATACCGTGGAAAGAAAATTTGAGAAACGAATAAATTGTGATGAAGATGGGAACAAAAAGAACACTTGTACTTTTAATCAGAAATAGACGATTAAATTTTACGGGATACATAAGGAAAGAAAGCTCGGAGAATTTGATACTTACAAGACGTTGATGTCAAGAGGAGTAGTGATAAACAAGTAGACTACCGAAATGAGATTGCATAAATGGATATCAGAACAGAGTCTAAATGGATAACAAAATGACTGCAGATAGAAAGTTGAGGAGGGCCATGATCACTACCTGAAGGTATGCGGCAAAGAAGAACCTTTCCTGAAATATCTGTTGTCTTTCTTAATATTATGGGAATGTTGAATAGACCTTTTCATTTTCATTATTTACATCGTTCAAACTGTTGTCTTCAACTTTATTGTCAAATTTGTGACGTTTCGGCCAATGTACGCTCCAGCCTTCTTCAGATGATATAGGCTGGAATTTCGAGCCAAATTCTTTATTTAGTCCACTGGGGTATATTGTTCTAGTTCTAAGTGGCATGCCTTTTCTGTATATATCAGTTTCAGTTATTTCCTGTTAGTAAGTTTTTGTTCACTTCTCCTGTGGCCAGGTATTGAACTCACAACTCTTCGGCACAAATCAATGGAATATTTCAACCAACACCTTTGAAGTAAATAGTGTAAATGACAAGGTCTGTTCAACATTCCTGTAAGTTTAACGAAAACAACAGGTATTTAAGAAAAGCTTCTTCAACCAATGCTTTTATCCACTGAGCAGGGATAAAACCTACCATAGTTTGGGTTATAATTTACGGATGTGGAGGGGAAACCCTTTCTAAATCCCTGATTTGGCAACTGCAATGTGTCCATCAATTAATGGTTGAAAAGCACCCTCATGATCTCTAATCTGTTGTTAACAGGGGCAAGAAATGGCATTTTTTAGGCATCTAAGCCAAGACTGCTATCTTTTTATTATCTGAGAGTACCTTATTTGCCCTGCATCTGCATGACTGATGCTAGCCTCCAGGAGAGTGGTTTCTTGAGTCCACTTAGGCTAATGTTTTCCACTGACATGAAGTGGAAAGATTATATTGAATACATTGTTAGTTCATGTATTGAACACTGCTGGTCTGGTGCTTCTGCTATGTATTTAGAGATTCTTGAGAAACTCTAGAGAAGAATCTGCAATGTTATTGATCTTGACCTTCACCTTCAGTCACTTTTCCACGACCATAACATAGCTTATCTGTATCTTTTCTATAAATAGTTTCATGATAATTGTTCTAATGAGCTTTCCTCTTTGGTACATATGGGGACTAGTTAGAACTACATAGAGACCCTGAGGTATTATGGTGGTTGTAGTAAGAATGGTAAGAAAGTGTTTTTTTGTAAGGAATATTGTGCTATATTTCTGTCAATAATCGTGGCTAGCTAAGTTTAAGGTAAGACAGACTGAAGACCAGCCTTTGCCTATCCCTGCTTTTGGCCTTGTGCCACATATTTGTATTATTATGATATTGCTTTCTTCTTTGATACCAAGACTTTTGATGTAATGAATATGCATACATCTGGGTTCCTCCTCACAGTAATATGATTGGCTGGTGTCAGCCATAAATACAGACTGATGTGGAGGTACAGGGAGTACGCCTATTGTCTTCGCCTATTGCCTACCACTACGACGAGGACCAGTCCATTATGTTTACCTGCTAGATTGTCCTACCCGGTTACAGTAGTCAACTCCACTTTGCTACTTTGTACAAATATATCCCTTTCCGGGACATATCAACTTTATATATGTAAGTCCAGGTCTCATCATTTTATAGTTGGAATGGCTAGATGTAATCATAAGTTCTATGCTAACAGTATCTTCTCTCACATTTCTCACTTGTGGAACATGCTTTACAGTTAACTTTGATCGTCAAAAATTTAAATGTAATGTCAATCGTTAACCTCTGTCTTATTAATTCCTGTTCTTTTAGTGTTCTCTCTCCTTAATAATGTTTTCTTTTTCTTAAATCTTCTCACACTCAAGTTTTTGTCCTGTAGACAGTTTGCAGAAAAAATTACAACTCCAAGATAATTTCAGCCTCACATATGATAATCTTTTTCATCCTCCCCAACTATTGTAACCAAGCAAAAACTTTACCGACTCAATAAATGTCATTGCTTTCCTTGACAAGCTGGGTGTGTATTTTTTTATTTGTGTCTGGTAGTGAGTTGGTTTTGGTTTTTATTTTTTTACAGTTTTATTTTGCTTCTTGAGCTTTTCACATTGGACTTTTGATTTCTGATTTGTATCCGACTCATCATTCCAGCATTTTGAATTTGTGAGACTGAATTTGAACTTTTTTTACCGCCCTTGTCGTTTTGGATGTTGAACAGATTCAATCTTGCTATGCGTGAGTTTCTTTCTCTACCTGACCAGACAATGCCAAATATTAGTTAGCTTTGTTAATTTAATTACATGTCAAACATTTCTGTGTTATTTAATGTCGAATAAAAGTCTTATAGGTCAAAAATCACAATAGTCTATTCTACACTCTAGTTAGAAGGTAGATATAAGCCTGATTTAAATAAGAGGCAAAAAGGTAAACACAGACACGATTTTACATTTGAGTCAAAAAGTTAGATATTGGTTCAGGTGTATAGTCAGCAGGTATCCACCTGGATGGTGGCCACTTTTGTGGCTCTTAACTTTCTACAGAGGATACAATTGGCATCTTCTAAAATCCACCAACAAGTTAAAACACTGAACAGAGTGAGTTTGTTATTTGACACTGTTTTATTTTGTCTCTTGGACTTTTGACATTGGACTTCTCATTTTTTATTTCAATATTACTTGTTTTTCCTGCCTTTTGAATTTGGGAGTATGTATTTGAACTTTTCCACCAAACTTGTTGTTTTGGATGTTTAACAGATTTCTGCACTTAGTAAACTGCTTGCATTTTAGTGGCTTTATTGCCTTGCTTGGAGCAAAATGAAAAACTAAAAAAAGAATATTTTTGAAGTCAGTTGGTCTGTTCTACCAAAACAGCCATATTCAACTGACCTTGCATCAACCAATTATTACCGTTTTCAATCTTTTCAAAACACTTTGACAAGGAAAACATTCTTGAATGAAAATCAGATTTGAGAATTCATTGAAATATTTTTCATATCAAAAACAGCAGAATTTTACACAAAATTCTCATACTACACATCAGGCTGTAAAGAAATTCTGTGAAGATCTTTGACGATTCCTGTGCCAATATGATAATGGTAATTGGAAGGTCTTATGATATTGACATTTTTGTACAATGTAAACACAAAAATAATAAAATAATCCGAGTATCAACACAGATTGTCATCTCCATTAGTTTAAAAGCAACACCGAATTTTAAATTCTTACTTTATCTAACCTCTACACAGTGAAATGATTGAACTTGAAACAAGGCAGATATTGCTATTTCAGCAATTTTCCTTTCCTTTTCTTTTCAAAACTTCATGTCCATTGTAAATTTTAGCAATATTTGTCTTTTTACTAGATCTCCTTCTCTTCCATCTTGGCATCCATTTAAGCTTAGTTTACTTATTTCTTCTTTCTGTCTCTTTACCTTCAACATATCATGTGTCAAATTCTCCAAGTTTTAAATGTCAACTGAAACATTTGATGTCACTGGTATTAAATATGATTTATTACTACACTGTGATCATTTTTTTCTCTCCTTGAGATATTCTTGTACATTCTTGAACATAATTGAAACATATTTCTCAAATGAAATACATCTAAAAAAAAGAAGTATTTCAGAAGTAACTCAAAAGCCCACTATAACAATTAATTATCTCATAAGTAGAAACAAGTCACTACAAATGATATCAAATATATAATTTACTAAAATATAATTCTAAATGAGTTTTTATTGAATGAAGTTGAGAACAAAAACGGAAATTATATATGACTCACCCTAAGAGAACTATGGCTCATTGAATAAAGAAATAAAAAGCATCTACCCCATTCTTCTGCCCCCACCCTTATAATACTTTACTCCGATCTCCACCAGCATTCATCTTTATCCCAACCAACTACCTCTTACCTTCCAGCAGCCCCTAAAGCTAGATTAAATAATAAAACGATCCATATTTCTTGGCTAGATAGTCAGTCCAAAAAATCTGAGTAGCCATCAAAAAGTGTGGGCAGAAGCCTAGTAAATGGTGCCAGGGTGGTGGAAGTAGCTGTGGACACTGTCTCAGGCAGGCTGTGGCATTACATTAATGTAATGTCTTATGACATGAACAATTGACTTCACTTGTCTGTGTCGTACTCACTACAGTCGAGGCCCCTTGAGGACATGAAAAAAATGGCAAGGAGCATATTACAGTGTCTCCTGTGTTGACAGTGTTCCCTTTGGCACAGGATTTGACAGAAACACTCTTGACAAATACAAAATACTGATGGCTGTCTGCTGATGTATAGGGTTAGTGGTTGTGTAGTGGGAAAGGACTCAGCTGTTACAAGACTCGGGTGACTGCTTTTGATGTCTGTATGCACAGGTTTTAAGAACATTAAAGAGTGGACATAAAATAAAATGGACCTTTGCAATAACAAAACGTGAATTCCTTCTGAATGCTTTCCTTTGTAAAGATATTTATTTTGAATTTATAAAGAATATATCATTTTACGATCACAAATTTATTGCTACAGTAAATAGGTCAATGCCTTCTATGTGTTAGAATTAAAAACTGCTATATTTGACTAGTTATGCCTTATTTCAATAAATAAGAAATCTCTGAGATGAGATATTTTGATTATTGCATTATTTACATTATTTGGACTATTATCCTCATCTTCATTGCCATATTCACAATGTTTAGGCTGTTGGATAAAGACGTTGGTTAGATCCAGGGACTATACCGAAACAACTGATTATATCTCTTTGATGAGGTATTATGATTACTTGCATTATTTACATTATTCAGACTGTTATCTGGTAAAAAACTCAATAATAATAACAAAAAATTGAAATATCTGTCTATATTTCTGAGATGAGGTATTATGTTCACTATTTACATTATTCGGACTATTGTTCTCATCTTTGTTGCATTATTTATCACACTGTTTCAGCCAATGTATGCTCTGGCCTTCTTCAGGTTGTTGGAATGTCGAACTGAACCCTTTATTTCACTCACTGAGGTAGACTGTTCTAGATCCACGTGCCATATCTAATGAATGTCAGTTATCAGTTATCACCTGTTAATTTCCCAAGGACACATGACACAGTGGGTAAAGGTGTTGGTTAGATCCAGTGACAGGACCCAAAGAGTTGTGAGTTCAATACATGATTGAGGCAGTGGAAAACTTGGAGAGCTGGATTAATAGGCGATAACTGATAACTGATATCCATTAGACATGACACGTGGAACTAGAACAGTCTATCCTGGCAAGAGGAATAAAGGGTTCAGTTCAACATTACAACCAAAGGAGGCTGGAGCATACAATGGCCGAGATGTTGTGATAAATATGGCAACAAAGATGTGGACAATAGTTCGAATAATGTAAATATGTAAAAATTAGCAATATGAGCACTCGTAAAAAAAATGGTGGCTATGACATTAGGTTTATAAGTCCCCAAAATTCATACACAGATGCCCTTAAGGACACATAGCCCAGTGGATAAAGATGTTGGATAGATCGGGTGACTAGAACAAAAGAGTTTTGAGTTCCATACCAGTGCACAGCATTGTTGAACCAAAATTTGGAGATTTGAGTAAAAGAGAAATAACTGAGACATCATGAAGATACATGGCATGTCGAACTAGAACAATCTACCCCAGATGAAACAAAGGGTTCGGTTGAAATTCCAGTCACCTGAAGATGGCCGAAACGTTGTGAATATGGATATGAATATTCCAAATAATGTAAATAATTCAAGTAATCATAATACCTCATCTCAGTGATATAGATACATGTTTGGGTTTAGTCACTGGATCTAACCAATGTCCTTATCCAGCCGAAACGTTGTGAATATGGCAATGAAGATGAGGATAACAGTCTGAATAATGTAAATAATGGAAGTAACATCATATTTTTAATACATTCACTGCTGCCTTGGAGATTTGAACCTTTACATAATGCTATACGTTTTTGCGAGAGTTGTCATCTGGAATTACTATATATGACTACTTATGATATATTTCGATAAATAAAATTCAGTTAATATATTTACTGCATCTTCTTCTATGTGCCATGTCCCTTCATGATCTAAGCGATCATGGCTCTCCACAACTTCCTGTTCCTTGTAGCCCTGAAAAAAGTTTGTTTTTTTCTCTCTTAATTCCTGATCTGCCAATTACATAAAACATGAGGCATTGTAACTATTTACACTCAGTACATCATTTGCTCTGTTTTCCTCATCATTATTACCATATTCACAACGTTTCATTCACTGTATGTGCTAGCCTTCTTCAGCTGATATCCATTAGAATTTCTAACTGAATTCTTTATTCAGTCATGGGGATAGGTTGTTCACACTCCATAGTTGTGAGTTATATACCTGGCCAGAGCAGAGTGAATATAACTTGGAGAATTGAGTTATTAAAAGGAATTAACAGATGCTGAGATATCCAAAAAAAAAAAGGCATGGCACATGGAATTAGAACAATCTACCCATATGGACTAAATAAAGGGTTCAGTTCAAAGTTCTACTGTATATCAGCTTACTCCCCAGACTACAACACCCTTGATTATTATGTGTTAGGCACAGTTGAACAAGAGACCAACAAAACTTCTTGTAACAAGGCAAGGATTATGGCAGAATTCACAACTTAAAAAAAGGAGACCGTCCAGAAGAGATGCAGAAGATTCTCAAATCATCTCGAGGCCATGGTTGAAGCTAATAGCAATTTTATTGGATAAATTTACTCTTTAGTATTTCAAGATGATTTTGTGTAATTTTGGTAAATATATAATTTAAAATGAAATGTCAGTGTTATTTTCATTTTTGGATAATTTAGATAAATAATTTATCCATCACCCCCTGTATATACGTGTATATATTTTCATATATGTAAGCGAGATATATGTGTGTGTGTGTGTAAGTGACATACATATATATATATATATATATATAAATATATTTATATATAAAATATAAACAAGTTTGATGAAAAAGAACCAACAAGTTCTGTCTGTTTAATTTTAATTCTATTTTTACAAATTTTGTTTAAGTTGTTCACTATTGTGTTCAAAGTTGTGGATATATATATATACTTATGTATGTATGTGTCTCTGTGTTTCAGAATAAACCAACTAAGATTTAAGGGAAATTATTAAAACAGTCCCTATCAATACAAATCTTGCCAGAAAAAAAAAAAACGAAGCAGATGCCTAATTAAGAGAAATCAGGAGTAGTCAATATTTATAGAATAAAGAAACCAGAAAATGAAACCAAACCAAGTAATGACGAGCAAGAATAATGGTTACTCTGAGTTTCATGCCAACAGCAATTATCAAATAATTATGATCATTTCAAGTGCATGTTCCCCATCAACAAAAGTAGGAACTAAAGAGAAAAAAGAAACAATTCAAATCAGGTAGATAGATATCAACTGACTGTGATATATAGATAAATATGAACAGACTTAGATAGATAGATAGATAGATAGATAGATAGATAGATAGATAGATAGAAATGAACTGAGATAGATATGAACAATATGAAATAGATATATATGAACAGATAGATAGATAGATAGATAGATAGATAGATATGAACAGACTGAAATAGATAGATAGATAGATAGATAGATAGATAGATATGAACAGACTGAAATAGATAGATAGATAGATAGATAGATATGAACAGACTGAAATAGATAGATAGATAGATAGATAGATAGATAGATATGA